>OX442423.1:3096022-3314104 GCA_949361645.1 Spongilla lacustris | reverse complement strand
TTTCAGTTATCTTAATCCCACCATACCACAATAACTTATCACTGATCTTAGTTTTGTCATTGAGCACACCACTTTACAGTATACCTATACCCTTATATCAACCCACCCTCATATCAACCTTGGGAAAGAATGCCCTACAATGTATTCATAATGATACTAGGGAGATTGCCTCAACCCACTGCTAATGAGATTCACTTTCATGGTGTACAGTTCCTTTAATAACTGCTGGGAGTATCAAATGAGATTCGTTCAGAAAGTGGTATCACTAGGAACACCAAACCCTAATCTAGCATCTAAGCAACGTGTCAATGGATATTGTCATGACAATGTGCATACTGCAAGTTTTAGCTGTAGCATTACATGTCAAAAATGGAGCATCAGAAACTGCTATGGACAGCTTTCCAACAGATAACACAGATAAATTGTGTTAAGGTCTCTGCTCTTTTATTGGCAGATGGACATGGCAGACAAATGTCTGTTGAGTACAATCAGGTTAGGCTGGCTGAAGCTACATATAATTGTGCAGTACACATCTGCTAATCTAAAACAGTACACGTACATACATTAAGCCATTTTCTGCTGTGCAAGGAAGTAAAGCAGCACAACAAAAAGGTACAGTTGGCCTTTTTTATGCTCGCACAACACGCATTTGCAACATGTCAATGAATATGGCCAATTGTATGACAAACGTGTACAATGAAAATAAATTTCAAAACTTAATCGTTCAGGCATAATTAAGAGACATATAAGTAACAAGAATAAAGCTAAAGAGACTCATACACGTACAAACACAATTGTCTGGCAGTTTCCATTATCTTAGTTCATTTAGTTTAACACCAACTAAATGTAATGCTTCAGTGCATTAGTTAGAAGTGACACCTTGTCCTCTGCCTGTAGCTCTGACTGATCTTCATCCACTGTCTCTTCTTCATCTACATATATGCCCTCACTTTCTTCAACATGCATCCACTTAGCTAGCATTGATATAGAAAGTGGGTTTTACGAGCCCCATTGATGCAAGCAATTGATGCAAGCAATTCTTCAAACTACACAGCTGTTTGCAATCATTCAGTGAATGAATTGGTTTCAATGTGCTTATTATAATCACTGCTACTTGCTGCGTCATTTAACTGAACTACTGAAAGGCATTGAGAACGCCTCCAGCAATCTGTCAAACTTGCATCTCTGCAGGATTCAAACTAACTCAATCAGGTCCATTATTTAGAAATGAGATAAAACTGGGAATGATATAAAACTGTGATTGAACTATGTGTTACAAAAAAAATTGCTTCTATATCAATACTTGGAGTTTTACACTGAGGTGCAATCAAAATGGAATGCCTCATGGTGCTTGTTAAACCATTTGGTTTTATTTTGTGTGCAGCAGATTGAAGAAAATGCATACTATTTTCAGGCAGAGTACTATGTTATTGATGTTCAGCCCTGGCAATAGACAGTGGTTGGTTACCAGATCTATTACCATTGCAGTAGTGAATCTACTTTCAAGGGAGATGAGAAGGTATTGCTTTAGACACAGATGGCCTGCTCAATATATATTGGAACAATGATGCACGAGATATTGGGCAGCATGTTTGCAGTCTGTCCCCTAGTGTGCGTATTAGCATCACACTGGTGTTTGTTTGGTGCTGGCCATCAGACATGCATGCAGCAATAAATGCTTTTAGACACAGACGCAAAGCGCTTCTGTTCCGAGGATTTCAGTGCTACAAAAAATGCTTTTCCTGTCAATGCAGATTGTAGGAAACGTTTTCATTTCTGGAACTCTGCTGAACCTGCTGCCACGTCAACTCAGCTGTTGGGACTGCAGTACACTGTAAAGCACTCTCTAACTTCTGCATCAAATAGTTGCAGAGGGTCAAAGGCTTGACTAGCTAGTAGGTGTTGCTCTAGATAAATGAATCAACTTACAATAACCTCCACACATCCGCAAGAGAATTAGGACAGCCTAAGGAACAGAGCAAGACAATTCTACCATGCAGCCCTGACAATAACTTCATGGCCTCAGTGTGCTTGGAGGCAATATATCTGGCACAGAAAAGATAATCACCAATTGGGGCACCAAGGATGACACAGTGAGGCACATGAGAGACCTTCATACCTGATGGGAACATGTTGGTGTCATTGTGGCTGAAAAGCTCGCATTTAGACAAGTTAATTTGCAGGCCAAGTTGTGGTCCAAGTGTTCCTATTAAAAGTAGAGCACTGAGAATGGTTGATTT
This sequence comes from Spongilla lacustris, assembly GCA_949361645.1. Lineage (NCBI taxonomy): Eukaryota > Metazoa > Porifera > Demospongiae > Spongillida > Spongillidae > Spongilla > Spongilla lacustris. Next base: position 3,311,864 of record OX442423.1, on the reverse strand, counting down.
TTTACCTGCTAGTACACCATCATCTAGGAACCATGCATTCAAAAGCAGTGTAAGGCATGATCATAATCTGCGTCAATGGCCACTGTGATCTTTCGCAAGGCCAATGCAAAGAACAAAGTGCCCAGTGGCTCACCTTGCTGAACTCCTGATGTGATGACTGATGGCCCAAAGGGTGCCTCAGTAGGAGATGAGAGCCATAACACCAAGAGGCCCACGGAAAGAGTTCTGGGAAATCAATGTTCATCCAGGAGAGCCTGCCTGGACACAAGGTTGAATGCATCGCACATGTCAACTATACCTGACAAGTGTCACGAGACATCGTAAGTTGGATACATGAAGAAAAATCCTTTATCGTCGTACATGTCAAAGCCCTCAGCTAGCATTTACTATGGTCGTAAAATGGCTTGGCATCACAGCCCATTTATTAAAACACCACATTCTCCGTGCAATTAATCAGCTGCCATTAAAAAATTCATGTAAGTGTGGGATGTTGGCCACATTTTCAATGGAATGGTAGGATTTAAAGGTAAAGAAACAAAAAGGATTACAGAATATACAGTCATAAATTCAAAGATATATATTTAGCAAGTTGAAGCAGGTAGATTTGCTAAACAGTGTAGGTCTGTAATATTTATAAATTAATGAATGTATAATTTCTAATGAGTAGTGAGTGAATTGACTCATTATGCTGTCATTTTACTATTTTTTGAAGTTGATTTATACATCATCAGTGGTTGTGTTTGCTAATATGAACTCAAGTACTGTAGCCCAAATGCATACATTAGGCTGCATCCTAAAATTGTGTCACATAGCTTTCCATAGACTAATGTGGGGGGATACAAGGGAGCAAAACTACTGATTTGCAATTGAGTTTTGGATCATGTATGTAGTGACGAGTAGAGTGAAACTCTAGTGACCCAGTTAGACAAATTAATCAATGGCACACCAATTTCCATCTGCTGCATACTAGCTATAGATCTTGGGCAATGTGACACACAATCATTGATGGTTCTGCCAAATGGGAGTGATCCCCACATACAAATGTCAATCCCGCAAAGAGCATCTCTCCTGTTGCCAGACATCTGTAGCTTATCATATCTGCAATGATGTGCTGCAACATTCATCATACTCTAATAAGCCACCAATGGTGAAATCCTTAAAAGAAATTCTTTTTTTGTTAATCCATTGGTACAATTTGTCCAGATCAGAAAATAAACAAGCTTTTTTTTAAAAAAATGTTGGTGCAATGGATCTGTACCAGACACTAAGCAGCTCAATTCTTTTAGCCAGGCTGTATGTTGTATGATTGAATTTTCCCTTTGAATTCATCGAACTCAGTTTTATTGAAAAAATTCCTTAAGTACATGTACCATAGAATGTGTGGAAGGTTGTACTCAATGCACAATTAACTTCCCTCTAATAAAAGCACACAAAACCTTCAAACACTGCACAAGGGTGCCAAAAATCCTATGGGATGACAAGATAGGAAATATGGAATGGGGTGTAAAGTATCTTAGGATATTTGCCTCGTGTCTCTACAGCTAACCATCTTAGTCCCAAGCGTTTTGAATTATTTGCAACATGCTTTCTGTGCTCAAATGCTGGGAACAGTTAAGTCGAATGCAGCAGGCTTGCCTAGCATCCAGTTAGGGACAAGGATACCGGATATCAGCAGGTCATGTGTTGCTTTTGGAATGGCTAGGGCAGAAATTACCCTGAGCCAATTTCCAACCACCATTTTAGTGCTGTATTAAATTCAGGAGGGTTTAAATTGAGACCTGGAGATATCTGAGGTAGGGACGAACAGCTAAATAACAGGTTGAACTGGTCACTGTTCCTCAATCCTATCAGAAAGGCTCCGCTGATGGCAGGGAGAGGAAGGATGTATGGCTTCAACTGGTGGAATGAGAATGTTGAAGAGACAATGAAGACCAAGGCTATTTATACCTGCATTTGTGGACCACTGCTGCATGCCACAATTATGCATGTATACACTAATATGGTCTTGAGTGAATGAAAACCATATCTGTGAGGTGTAAATATCATAACACTTATATAGTCAGAAAAGTATTTTAAAACAAGTATATCAAGTCAGATTCGTGCCATAATTATACATGTTCATGTGCTATTCCAAACATCATTACAATGTTCTCAGTATTCATATATGCATAATATTGTTATAGAAATATATGTTTTCTCCCACACACGGATCAACATGCAGATCTGGATGCTCGCCTGGGGTTGCTGATATTTTCTGCAGCAGCTGGTACTTTCCTTGTGGTCTTTTCATGTGTAATCTTGAGCTGCATCATTCGATACAGGCGGAAGTTCAAGTTTCCATGTTCATTTTGTGAACGGTACCAAGTGGTCTGCAAGCCATACTGCTACTGTGTTGGTCTTTATGTGGAGTCGGGAAGGAATGGCTTCATAGGCATTGCCCCATGTGATGACTGCTACTATTCACTGTGTGGCTGTAACCAACCACCTCCTGAGCTGGTAGGTGTGCGTCGCTTCTTTCAGAATCCTATCGATGGCACTCCACGTCTGCCCATCAATTCTCACTCCACTGTAATGTCCATAATCAATCGTGCCGAATATGCACAAGCGCTGAACAACTAGTGAAGAACTTTGTAGACCTTTAGACATATAAACACATAGAAAAGTAATGCGCTAGTGCATTTAAACCATGTCTGTACATTTCTTGTGACAAAATATATGATGTACTTCATTGATGCATGTGAAAATCTTCTTCTGGGAGATGAACTTGTGAGTGATGCATTAGAGGAATGAATTAAGTTATCCAAATGTAAAGCTATTACCAAATGAGCCTTCAGCAAATCATACCAATGATATAGTTATAAGCAGACTGCTACAAAATGGCAATAACTGGGTATGTAAGCATGCACGGAGCTGGCCAAACACTTTTGCATATATACATGTACTAACATAACATTGCTACACAAGTACTAGTAATGGAATTTTCTGTCAGCATGGGAAGTGTCATATCAGTCCAAAATACATTATCTGTACCTGTCTTAATTCAAGCACAAGAATACAAATCTCATGTACATGTACATGCACATCAATCTAAAGTAATGCATACAACATAATAAGGTGGTGACTGGAATTGGATACATCTGGTAGATCTGTAGCTCCTATTCTGCACTGATATTGCTCTAGACCCTCTTGGTCACCTTGCTGTGATCTGCAGGCGTGGGGGAGATGTGGTTGTCACAATTGCCTGCGTGATGTATTCGTTGATCTCTGTTACCGCGCTCACCTGAATGTGATGGTGGAAAAGGCCACAGTCTCACAAGAGACCAGAACAGCAGGCATGCTAACCATGGGATGGGACGGAGTTACATCCCCTTGCATGAGTCATATGAACAGACTGGTCCCTGAGATAAATTTTTGCCAAGACATGATCTTGTCAAGACTTGCATCAAATCTTGACAAGTCATGTGTACTTTTATGGCAAGTCTTGACAAAAAGATCTTGCAAGATCTTGAGAGATACATCCATATATAATGATATTGAAATCAATTGCAATAAAGGCAAATGAACATGCTACCGTTTGTTTGGTTTGAGAGTTTAGCGTGGTCTCTGTATGTACCCGGCAGCATCACAGCACCTTTGGTTTGCTTTCTGTGTGACAACGTTCAGATCAGAAGGATCATTGGGAAACTGTTTCTTCATTAGTGCTGTGTGATATAAGTATAAAGTCATGCCATGCAGTATTTGTACAAATTGATCGAATGCAGTAATTTTACCAATGATTTGTTGTACTTTCTCCTGAGGCAGAGCAGGTTTGCTGCTTTTAAGAAATGACTTACTCAGCTCTTGTTTTGTAACAATCAACGCTAGTCTGTATGCATATATATTCTTTGCTTGAATTATTTTTAAGTTCACTCCATTAGTGAAAAATTCATGTGCATGTACATACATTATATTTCATTTTCACTAACCCATTCACCCTCATCACTAGCTGCATTAGTGCAATTCGACCTGTTTAAGTATTCGCAACTAGTATACATATATATGCGCAATTAGAATTCTTATTTGTACAACTTCGATTTGACTTACGCCAAACTAACGGATGTTGAAGGTGACTCTCTTGCCATCCTCTGTAGGTTGTTTAGTATTTCAGTAATCTTGCCTTCCATATTTTTCAGGAATATTGTAATCTTTGCTGGTATTTAAAAAGTCACTGCAATTTTCCGAGACACATTTATAACGTCGCCATCTTTTCATTCTCTTCTATGTATCATCTGTATACAGCACTGCATTTACCTAAGGCACAGTTAGATGATTGGCAGATGTTGAACAACCAGACTCCATTCAGGAAGGTAAGGTTATACCATCAATTGCATTGTATACTTCTATATATGACTTCAAGCTTCACAAGGCAGCAAACAACATAGGGAATTGATGAAGTCTATATACTCTTCATGCTAAAATACCTTATCAATAGCTTGTACCAAAGATTTGTCTCTTTAGTTTATCACCAGCTGTTTTTGACTGCAGACTGACTGTGCTATTGTAGTGCTCATGTATGAAAGAATGGACATGCAAACTGTAAAGCCTATCTATACATGGGCTACATAGGTTTAAATATTTGCATATCTCCACTATGCCCACAACCATCCGGGATTTGCTAAAGTGTGAGAGAAGGTATACATCCATGGATGCAAGGAAGCTACTAGTTCCTGTAGCTGATGTGCCCCAAGCATATGTTGCATCACTGTTGAAGCTCAGACGCACTGTTTGCTATTTCAAGCCAAGGTTGACAGGCTTTATATCACACATGGTGTGAGACTGCAAGAGTACTGTGAAACTCACTCTCATGGGTCACCTTTGCTGTAAGCTTCATCTATAGTGATAACATTACTTGTCTTGCATGGGAAGCCAAGAAACGAGTTCCAAGTAGGACCCCTAAGTGGAAGTAGTTGAAGAATGTGGTCCCTTGTAATGAAACAGTATGTTGCTACCATGTACAAGGGATATGTTGAAAAGCAGAGATACGATGCCTGGAAAGTAACCCATTGGAAGGACACTATTCTACTCTATAGCGAAGCACATCATAGGTGGAGGAAAGCTGCAAGAGGCTCGTGCAGGGGTTGGCTATATAAAGGTCAATTTTCACACTGACGACTTTGCCATCATTGACAAAGTAATCGATGTTCTTGCACCACTATCTGAAATTGACCATGCCTTGCATAATGAGCTATGTGGGCTCCGCACTCATGTATACAGCTTCCTGGGTTATGGCTATGCATTACATGCAAAGTTGGGCATAAAGGCATCAGATGACACTTAGGACCACTTCCTCAACTAAGCACTTGAAAGATTGGTTTCAGAACCAGATGCATTCGATGAGCCAACTACACAACTGGCATTCGCGGAACAGGTACAAGACCAACTTAGCCACTGTGCACAGGCAAGAGGAACTGTGGTGGAGCAGAGTGAGGATGATTGTGCCACTACACACTCACCAGTGTTTGCACTGGACCTTGTGTCCAACAGAAGGCCCAATGCAAATCCCAAGTCTGGTGGCTGTCTGCAGTGCACTGCCTGCAGAAGTCTTCTTGATAGGCTAAGGCATGTTGCTGTAGCCAAACTTAATGAGGACCCCACCAGACAGGCAGAGATTGCAGATGTGCTTCTCACTGTACACCAGTATGAGCGATGTACCTTCAGGTACATAGCCCATGTAATGCTGGCTGCCCAACAGGCACATAAGATGAAGCAGGCCATTGCTGAAATGGACTCCAGCACAGCATACATGATAGTGTTTGATTTCAAACTGAAGTTTCTGGCTAAAGGTTTTCACGAAGGAGGCAACATGTATTATGGTAAGAAGGGTATGCTATGGTGGGGAGCTGGAGTGTATGTGAAGCCAGATACTTGGCAGGATGACAGGAGCACTGAGTCCATTGAGGAACACCATGTACAGACAGTACAATTGAGGAACACCATACTTCACAACACAGAAAGTACGATTACGGTAGCATTTGGAGATGATGAATAAGGGAAATGTGCTGGATGATGGTGAGGAATACTTTGTGAATGATGATGGTGAAGAAAATAGTGAGGATGGGGAGGAGCAAGATGTGTGGGAGGGTGAGGAGGATCATAGTGAGGAGGGTGTGGAGGAGTAGGGGATGTTGAGGAAAACGATGGTGAAAAGGAGAATGATGACGAGGATTGTGAGGAAGATGGTGTAGTGGAGGGTAAGGAAGAAGTTGGTATGGAGGAGATCAGTGAAGAAGATGGTGTGGATGAGGATGGTGAAGAGTATGATAATTTTGAACAGGAGAATGATGAGGAAGATGGTGAGAAAGAAGATGGTGAGAAAGAAGATGGTGAGGAAAGGGATAGCACACTAGAATTAGATGCAGAAGAAGTTACTCCACTTCTTTGACTGTGTTGTTCAAGGAGAACAGAAGGCAGATAGAATGCTATGTTATCATGCTTGGAAGCATCCATATGCATTCATGCATTGAAACAGCAATTTCCCCCCACGTTTCCAAGATCATTGTCCAGAGTGATAATGCCAAAAACCTGAATGGCAAGCAAACAAAGCTACTCCTGCTGCATGTGTGCTTAGCTGCTGGGGTCAAGTTAGTGTGATACACACTTCTCCCGTCAGCAAACACAATTAAATGCATACAGTTTGGTGAAGGGAAATGGTGGGAGGAAGGTGTCAACACCCACCACTCTGCAGCAATTCTTCCCATACCTGGTATATCTGGATTTTATGCAGCCCAGTATATTACAACTGCAGAAAAGCAGCAAATCGTCAGGTTTTATAATTGCAATGTTTATATGCACTATGTCTGTTCTGCTACATTCATACTCAGTTTAAACTTCATTGCAAGCTGATGCTTAGGCGACATCGCCATATTGAGATATAGATAGGAGTATCGGTACATGGTGTCTGGAGTAGTAGAGACATGGAGCTAATGGTCCAAATATATCTGGTGCCTGAACCCATCGGAGGAGGAGAATTAAGTGACTTATGGCAGCAGTTCAAGCCCCCCAAGAGGGAGTTCACACTTTCCTTACGGCAATATGCAAGGATGGAGCAACCGAACAGACCAAGTTGGTAATTTTCCTGCGCACAGTGGGTCTGAGAATAAATGACATGTACAAGACTATGCCCATTTTGAGGAAGGTGAAGACAGAACAAAGTGGTTGATGGTCAGCGAGAAGCTAGACAAGGTATGTACCAGGAGGACCAGCAAACATGTGACGCGGGATAAGTTTTTACAGCTCCAGCAGGGTAGCAAGAGCATGGACCAATTTGTGGTAGAGTTTCATAAACAAGTAAGAGACTGTTACTTTGGGGAGTTGCAAGGTGACCTCATTTTGCATGTACTTATCAGGGGTGTCAGTAACAAAAGGATGCACAGGCGACTACTGGAAACAGAGAATTTGGATTTGCCCAAAGTCATTAGAATGTGTCAGACAATGGAAGCCAATGCACGGCGGCAGACCTGCAGTCTTCAGTGGAGAAGACGGAAACAGTGGAGAAAGTAGCAGCTATGGAGTCCCAATCCACCAGAGGTGAAAAAGACCAGTTCAGTTGTTGGAGAGGGTAGCAACAGGATAATATGGAAGGCAAAGCAAGGCAGTAACAGGATAGTATGGAAGGCACAACGAGGCAGAAGAGAAATCAACCAAGGTAATGCCCTGCTTATGGACAGCAGTGTGCCAACTGCCGAGGCCACAATCACTTCGCATGTAAGAGCAGAAACAACTCATCTAGTAGAGAAGAGCCCAACGCTGCCTGCATCAGAAGAGGAGGTGTTGTTAAGGGTGCAAATGATGCATGTCCCTAACAGACTACCAGTTGCTGGGTAATCTGCCCAGGAAACAGAGCGAAACAATGATGGTTCGGTCAGTAGGTCTCTAGGCAAGTGCACGGTAGAATAGGCAAGGAAAGTATAGCAGAACAGAAATTTGAGATACTAGAAACAAAACACCATACCCTGTTGTCGCTAGACACTTGTTTGAACCTGCTGCTGCTCTTGGAGTGTGCCTGCTTGGTTGAAGAAGGAACAAAAGAAAGGATAGTTGACGACTACAAAGATTCGTTAGCGGGACTGGCTGCCTAGTAGGTGAATATGATATACTGGTGGACAGTGCAATACCAGCAGTACAGATAAGGCCGAGACAAATTCCACTTACCATGGAAACAGCAGTAGAAGAGAAACTGAAGGCAATAGAGTAGGATGGATGGATTACTAAAGTAGACACCGCAACAGAGTGGATTAGTAATCTAATGGCCATCTGGAAAGCTGACAAATCACAAGTCAGAGTATGCCTGGATCCGTGAGATCTCAATACAGCAATCAAAAGGAGTCACTTTTAGATGCCGACAATGGATGACGTCGATCCTGCCTTTGTCGAGGGGAGCCAAGACGTTCAGTCTTTTGGATGTCAAAGCACATTCGTCTAAGTGAACGCTCAAGTTGGCTGACAACTTCTGGGGACCCACCTGTAGATACAGGTGGGTACGACTACCCTTCGGGATATCCTCGACACCAGAAGAGTTCGAAGGCTGCAAGCCGTGTTACACAGTCCGAAGGGGGTAGCAGTTGTTGCTGCATGATTTACGAAAAAGGAACCTCCGGGGCAGAAGCTCATCGAAGCCACGATGAAGCGTTGCTACAGCTGTTGAAGAGAGCCAGAAAATGCAACATAAACAGAAACAAAATGAGGTTACACATGACAGTGCTACTATATATTGGACACCGGATCTCAGAAAAGGGGATAAGACCTCATCCAGCTAACGTAATGGCAGTGAAGGGAATGGCTGCACCCAATTCCGCCACAGACGTCCGAAGGTATCTGGGCATGTGCAATCTTCAGTGAACCACTAAGGTGCCTCACAAAAAACAATATGGACTTTCGGTAGTGATAAGGTGAAAGAACTCATTAGTGAAGACCAGATGCTGACATTCGATGATGTAACAAAGCCAGTGGTAATATATGTGATGCCAGTGGAGAAGTGCTGCAAGAAGGTCGACCAGTCACCTCAGCATCCAGATCACTTTCAAGGGCTAAAAAATAAATGTAGCATTGGTGCTGGAGTGCTTGGCCATAGTATTCGCTTGCCAAAAGTTTGACCAATACATCTATAGCAAGAAAGATAGAGTAGAAACTGATTACAAACCACTGAAAACTGTAATCACTCGAAAATCCATCCTGGCAGCCCCGCAGCGATTGCGGCGGATGCTGTTGACATTGCAGCGTTATAACCTGGATGTGGTTTACCACCCAGGTAGCCAACAAGTCATTGCAGATACCTTGTCCCAACTTCCAGTAGAAGCTGGAGAGGGGGATCATCACAGCAAGAGGTTCTGAACATGGAGGAAGATGCTGATGAGTTGAGCAGAATCAAGGAACAGGACTTTGTTAGAGTAAAGGATCAGAGTTTGGTAGAGATACAAAGAGCCGCATCAACTGACCCATAACAAATAGCATTGAGCCAGGTGATCAGACACGAGTGGCCCACCAGAATTTGAGAAGTTCCAGCAAGTGTTCAGACGTATTGGACGTTTCGAGAGCTACTGGTAATACAAGACGGAATTATATACAAAGGTGGGCAAGTAGTAGTGCTTCAAGTACTCCGAGAAGATTACCTAAGGCGACTGCACTCCAGTCATATGGGAAGTGATAAGGCGAACAAAGGATGCTGTCTATTGGCCCAAGATAGCAGAGGACATCATTAGAGTGACAAAGCTGTGTCCAATGTGTGAAGAGGATGGAGTCCAGCACAACTGAGAGACAAATTACTGGTGCATGCATGATATACCAAAGCTACCATGGGCTAAATTTGGTGTGGATTTTTTTACAGTCAAAGGGAAAGTCTCCTCCTCCTTGAATTGATTAGGGTGTGGCTACGCACAACATGGTGAACGATACTGATATGGTTGTTCCTGGCATGAACGCTATCGTTGTGCTGGTACTAGCTTTAAAGCTGCATAAGAAGCTGGTGTATCGCCTCGCTCTTTACCAAGTTATGAGTGCATTGGTATTCGGAGTACTCTGGATTGTCTACGTGTTTGTACGAGAGGAGACCTATTCTGTCCTACTTTTTAACGTTTTCCGCATTCTTTTGGATTGCACCGGATTAAGCAAAGTAATGTTCACCACGTGGGTAACTGTACATCTGTTTGCTATCGCTATTTTTAACAAGAACCTGAAGAAACTGGAACCAGTGTATGTGGTAAGCTCCGTATTCTTCCCGTTAGTTATCGCACTACTGATGCTTACAACGATGTTTACTACAACTGTTAAAAATCCAAGTTTGACCAAACCATTATAATCACCACTCTAAGTGGTGCATGTGTCATAATCACGTTATCATCGGTGATCATCTTAGTTGTCATTCTCTGCTGCAGAGCGTATCGAAAGAAGGCTGGAATACCTTCACAGTTGAGCCAGCAGCATAGAATAGCACTGTATGAAATGATGACTATTCTGTCATTTCCAATCCTGTTTCTCATTCTTGCAATTCCAGTCTTTGTTTACGTAGTATGTGCAAACCTCAGTATTAGCGGTGATAGCTTAACTATCTCATATGTGATTGTGGCACCTTGTTGGGGGATTGCAGCTGCTCTCTCACTCACAATTCATGTTAGTGTTATTCTGTGCATCAGAATGCTTCAATTCATAACAAAATAGAAGTGAAGAAAACTGGATCGTATGGAACAGTGAATGAAAGTAGCCATATCAGTGTAAACAGCAGCACACATTTTTCACCTCCTGTAGAGGACTGAAAAAAAAAGTGTCTTTGTTGAATTGATTTATGATGAGATATTCTATTTAACACTTTAGACAGATTCTATTATACAAATCACCTAGAATAGTACAAATCAACTTGACAGCAGTTTCTATGAGATAGTTGATGATGATTTCAATGTATTTGTTTTTACAATGCCGGAGAATGTTTTTATGGCCTTCATAATATGTACCTCTAACTTTAATTTCGCATAATGAATGTATGCTTTTTTGGGGATGGAGGTAGTTACTAGCGGACAACTAATCATTTAACAATAGATACCATTCAGCAGTGAATGAAACCTGATCTACATTATGATGTTGCTGAAAAAACATCACGCCATATAGTAAATAAAACAGCATTGGGTACAGTAGTGAGGAGTTCGCCTGTGGTATCACTGCCATTAAAAAAATTAAAAAAATGGATTAATGTTATATTGTGCAATGCAAATATTAATTTCTGGCATAGATTGACGACCTAACGTAAATCAATCTATGATTTACCTACCACCTACATTGTAGTAAATAATATACATACGTAGCCTGCATCTGAGATGGCCCTTGAAAGAAGAGCCCTCACATTTGCCCTGTCAAGGGTCTACTATTATTTATTGCTATCAAGACATGCATGCCTACCGGTATAATCATTAAACCACGCCATGCCGATGGAGTGAACCCGTTGGCTTACAATGCACTTAAAGTAACGGCCTGTTAGTGTGTTGCGATTGGGTTGAATTTGTCATCATTGCACTGATTGCAGTATTAAACCTGCGCTGCAGCTACCGCAACTTACTATACTACGATCTGCGATTAATTAGTAATTGGTTGTGTTGGTACACAAGGCAAGCTAGGGTGTGGCCACGCACAGCATGGTGAATGATACTGATATGGTTGTTCCTGGCATGAACGCTATCGTTATCGCAAGTAGTACCACTTCAGCCGTCTCTGTCGTGTTTTGCTTGGCTATAGTTGTGCTGGTACTAGCTTTAAAGCTGCATAAGAAGCTGGTGTATCGCCTCGCTCTTTACCAAGTTATGAGTGCATTGGTATTCGGAGTACTCTGGATTGTCTACGTGTTTGTACGAGAGGAGACCTATTCTGTCCTACTTTTTAACGTTTTCCGCATTCTTTTGGATTGCACCGGATTAAGCGAAGTAATGTTCACTACGTGGGTAACTGTACATCTGTTTGCTATCGCTATTTTTAACAAGAACCTGAAGAAACTGGAACCAGTGTATGTGGTAAGCTCCGTATTCTTCCCGTTAGTTATCGCACTACTGATGCTTACAACGATGTTTACTACAACTGTTAAAAATCCAAGTTTGACCAAACCAACAGCCATAGAAGAGATTATCATCACCACTCTAAGTGGTGCATGTGTCATAATCACGTTCTTATCGGTTATCATCTTAGTTGTCATTCTCTGCTGCAGAGCGTATCGAAAGAAGGCTGGAATACCTTCACAGTTGAGCCAGCAACATAGAATAGCACTGTATGAAATGATGCCTATTCTGTCATTTCCAATCCTGTTTTTCATTCTTGCAATTCCAGTCTTTGTTTACGTAGTATGTGCAAACCTCAGTATTAGCGGTGATAGCTTAACTGCTGTTTCTATTACATATGTAATTGTGGCACCTTGTTGGGGGATTGCAGCTGCTCTCTCACTCACAATTCATGTTAGTGTTATTCTGTGCATCAGGAAATGCAAGAATGCTTCAATTCATAACAAAAAAGAAGTGAAGAAAACTGGATCGTATGGAACAGTGAATGAAAGTAGCCATATCAGTATAAACAGCAGCACACATTTTTCACCTCCTGTAGAGGACTGAAAAAAAAAGTGTTTAGTGATTTATGATGAGAAATTCTATTTAACTCTTTAGACAGATTCTATTATACAAGCCACCTAGAATAGTACAAATCAACTTGACAACAGTTTCTATGAGATAGTTGGTGTTACCGAAAAATGATTTAAATGTAAATTGTTATTGTTTTTACAATACCAGAGAATGTTTTTATGGCCTTCATAATATGTAACTCTAACTTTAATTTCGCATAATGAATGTATGTTTTTTGGGGGTGGAGGTAGTTACTCGCAGACAACTAATCATATAACAATAGATACCATCCAGCAGTGAATGAAGCCCGATCTACATTATGATGTTGCTGAAAAAACATCACGCCATAGTAAACAAAACAGCATTGGGTACAGTAGTGAGGAGTTCGCCTGTGGTATCACTGCCATTAAAATAAAAAAACTAATGGATTAATGTTATATTGTGCAATGCAAATATAAATGATACAGATGGAGAAGATGAGGCTTGACATTGCCTACTCTGAAATGGCAAACATTTTTATATGTCTCATGGTTCAGGATTTTAATGCTTATTGTTATTTGCTGCAGATCATAAACGTCTATTTGCTTTCAATGGTTATAGCATAGGTCTAATTATTCAAATGTGACATTTTTATAATTGCATGTATTTGAAATGGTCATCATGATGATATTGAAATCAGGTTTGGATGGTTGTTCTGTGCTTTTATCGAGAGTTACGACAGTAACTCTCATATAGGATTTGTGCCGTATCATGAATATCGTTTAAAAACCGCGATCCGCGTATAACTCACGAACCGAGAAACGGATAGTGTAGCTCTATATTGCTATCGAGCCACAATGGAAAGACAATCATTTTCATGTTTTGTTCAAGTCGCCAAACCATTTACTTTAAGAGAACAAAAAAGCTCGTAGTTCTCGTTCCCAGACCGTAATTTGTCCATAGTCGTCGTCGTCGTCGTCGTCGTCGTCTTTATGGGTGAGTATAACTCGAGATAGGAAAGGTTTTAAAGAGCGCCAGTTACACCAAAAATCGTAGAAAAATCCTACCGACTGCCCCTTGATGTCAGATATACATGTTTGGTATGAAGCAATAATTACGTTCGAGTACCGTTAGGAACAGTTTTAGAGTCTGCCAATTACGCCAATACCTACCGACTGCCCCTTGATGTCGGATATACTAATAAATGTAACTGTTTGGCATAAAAAAAGCGTCCGAGTACCAAACACAAGCGTTCCCATGACAATACCCATACGTATAATTAGAATGAATTTTGGTTGTCACGTCAAAATACCTTCACGGGAACGAAAGAGGAGAGAGCTAAGCAACGAGAGGAATACCTCCAAAATCAAGACGACGAGTTAGAGTCCTCCCGAATTCGGTACGATGCTGATGCGGAACAAAGGCGGGCGTCTGCTCGTCACGTGCCATGTACAGAGCAAATCTGGAGCTTCTACTGTAAGAGGTGGCGACAGGAAAAGAATTCTGTTGCAGTGCAAGTTTCTATTATAAGAGGCGGCATTATGAACTGAACTCAGACGAGAAACGAGCTTCTTAGAGGGAAAGCTTGGCGCGCGAGTTTGGAACTAGAATAGCAGCAAATGTAACATAGCTGTAAACATTGTGTTGCTAGGCAATAAACATGGGAATTACACAACGGCTAGATTTTATCATACAATCGTATTTACTCCAGTATGAACAGGTTGCAAAGTACATGTACACCTATATACTATTAATGAGTCACTTATAAAAAAAAAGAATGAAACTAGATATAAAACATTCTCTCTGAGAAAGTTAGTGGTATATAGGATTTGAAGGCAATGGTGGTGTAAAAAGGAAGGGAACAAGGGATCAACGATGGTACAATTTTTTGAATAGTCCTATATTTAGCAATGTAAAATCTAGGTACTACAAAAGTGCTAAATATAGGACTATTCAAAAAATTGTACCATCGTTGATCCCTTGTTCCCTTTCTTTTTACACCACCATTGCCTTCAAATCCTATATACCACTAACTTTCTCAGAGAGAATGTTTTTATATCTTGTAAAAGAGTTGTGCAGGTAGTAAATGTGGAACTGCTGGCCTAGGTGGGATAAAAGCTAGTGGTTTTTATCAAGAAGGACAGTACATGTGCTCCTACAGCTGGGCAGTACATGTGCTCCTACAGCAGGGCAGTACATGTGCTCCTACAGCAGGGCAGTACATGTGCTCCTACAGCAGGGCAGTACATGTGCTCCTACAGCAGGGCAGTACATGTGCTCCTACAGCAGGGCAGTACATGTGCTCCTACAGCCGGGCAGTACATGTGCTCCTACAGCATGGCAGTACATGTGCTCCTACAGCAGGGCAGTACATGTGCTCCTATACAGCAGGGCAGTACGTGCTCCTACAGCAGGCCACTCTTCTACATGTACTAGAACTCGTAAATTTGCAATATAATGTTCTGTGAGTGTATTATGCATATTTTCAATATCACTGAGGCTCCTAACAGTTTTATTGCAGCTAAATGCACAGTACAAAAAAATGATACATAATACAGAAACCTAATGACTTAAAAGATATTAGACATCAAATAATTTAAAAATCCTGTGGAAAATCAGTGACTGGCATCATTTACACATAATCTAAATGGATTTTATGATTCATAAAGCTCTATAAACAATCCCAAGCAATCATTACAATCACACGATATCAAGGTAAAAAGTAAAATGTGGTGTAGGTGTGCATAGTTCATATGCAATCTTTATGGTGCAGCAGTATTTACCTTTACTTAAATTTTAAAATAAAGCCATTCTCCATCTTTAAAATAACTTCTATTTGGATTTAACATACACTGTCAGTGCATTTCTTTCATATATTTTTTAAATCTCCGAACATCCTTATTTAAGGAGGATGGTCCTTAAATAAGGACGGTGTTGAATAATGAGATCAGATTTGGTTGTTTTAAATATCACCAAAAGTACATGACAAATTAATTTTTATCACTATCATTTGTAAATACAATTGATATAATACAAACAAAGCACAATACATGTAATAGGACACAAAAGTCAATATACATCATGAAAAATAAATAAATAAATAATTATCACTGAAAACTAAAAATGTCACTTTGTTGCCAGTGTGCAGGGAGTGCTGCTCCATTATCATACCCTAGACCACATCACCATTTCACTCTAGAGCCGCGCAAATACAGGCTAGCAGATCTTAAGATTGCAAAAGATAGCCTTGTTCCGAGGGGGGGGGGCAAAAAAAAAAGTTATAGACACCATCCCAAAAATTCTTAAAATCAAGCCAGGTCAACCCCCCCCCCCCCCCTCCGCCTTCGAACACGCCCATTTTTCGGGCACGCCCCTCAAATCATTACGTAATTGACAATTGACCACACCTACAATGAAGATAATATTACAAATTGCAAGCAGGCTTCGTTGCAGAATGCTGTTGTAGATGTTGTCACTTCGTCGCTTGAAGCTGGAGACGCTGTTTCACTTGTACCTTAGAATATCGCGATACTCAGTCTCTCGTGCCATGACGTAATGTACGGGCTGTAGAACGGCACGCATTATCGTTCATGACTCGGTAAAGTACTCGTTTAAACAATAGCAGTTGGGGCTTGCTCGCGCGTGAGGCGTGATCTAATAGTGAAGTGTGCTCATGTTACTTAGTACCAGGTGTATCCGTGGCTTACTAGCGTTAGTATAGTCTTTATCTTTACATTGCTTTGCGACGCTTCGATTGTTGCACTACAGTACTGGGTAGTGAATTGATGTCATCGCTTATATGAAGGCAACGCCCACGATTCGTGTCTCAGTCACGTGATAATATGCTTTCCACGACGAAATAGCACTAGATAGGCAGTTAAGCCCTATCTTTGCACGAATTGGTCCCAATGGACACCCATGAACACTACAAACAATATGATTCCATAATTATGTTGCTGTAGTGCGAGCTAAAGTGCAAAAAAAAAAAAATTAAGAAAAGTTATGAATTTTTTTCGAAAAAATTTTTTTGGCCAAGACCCCCCCTCCCCCCCTCTAACTTTCATACCTCATAACTTTTTTTCCTAGACCCCCCTGAAAAAAATAATAGCATATTCGTGATGCTCTCAATGAGCTCTTCAAAGTTGGGGGATGGTGTCTTCCACTTTGTTTTTTGCCCCCCCCCTCGCCTTGTTCTATCAAAATCCTATTAGGGAAACCATAATATTTGTATGGTTTATAGTTAACAGTGGCTATGCCAACTATATGTATTACTACTGTGCATACTGAAGTCAGAGATGACTACTAAATATATTTATCATTCGTGTAATTCTTTTGAAGCATAATGAAACATTGAAATATAGTAAAAGGAAATGCATCCTTAATTAACTGATTACTTATGCAAACTGAAGATTAAACATTTAAAATACCACTACAAATTATCCATACAAATGCACTACATGTATATTCACTGATAGCTATGGTAATTTTGCACCATCATTATTGTACTTTGGGGCAATATCACCACCATTACTGACAGCCCATGTGATAGTTACATGTACATGCGCAAAGTGATAAATTCATATCAAGTAGAACTGCAACACTAATGTACATGTAATAAGTACAATATCACCACTATTACAGGTGTAAGCTTTTGGTTTGATGGGCCGTTGCAGCCATCTGATACAGTTCCCTTGAAGCTGTTGGTCCTGTCTTGTCCACCATTGTTTTCAGCACAGAGCTGGGGTCTTGCAACTAGACTAGAGGTTCAGCACACTCCACTATCTGTCCACCATCCATCACCTGATAACAGTAGTACCACATATCATTAACATATACACTTACATGTACTGCATGACATGAATATCACATACAGCATGTACATACAGACATTTACACCGTGTAATGTGCTCATTGTGCATGCACACATGCATCTACAAACAAACTGATACCTACAATTATGCATACACACAAAAGTGTGCACAGATGTACTTATTTCCAGCACAAACATGCATGTACATGTGTGTATAAAACACACACAAGGATGCCCCTACCAATGTACATGTACATGTACATGTGGTCCTATCATGTGGTCCTATCATGTACACTACAACACACACAAGGATGCTCCAGGCCTACCAATATCCTATCACAGTCCATGATGGTGTTCAGACGGTGGGCTATGGTGAGCACAGTACACTCAGAGAAGCTCTGCCTGATGGCACTTTGAATGATCCCATCAGTTCTACATGAGTAATGGGGCATGATCACAAGACACACTCACATTGAACAAATGCACACTTACGTGAGGTCCACATTGGCTGTGGCTTCATCCAGTAACAATATCTTGTTCTTCCTGAGGAGGGCCCTGGCCAGACATACCAGCTGCCTCTGGCCCACACTGAAGTTGGACCCTCCTTCTGACACCTCACTGTCCAGTCCTTCCTCCAGATTCTCCATAGCTGCCTTCAACTGGACCTGACCACACACACACAGAGTACACACACACATGGTGGTGTGATGGTGGCCTGGGTACCTGCTCCAGTACATCCCATAGTTGCTGGTCTTGGTATTCCTCAAATGGATCAAGGTTGTACCTCACTGAGCCACTGAAGAGGACCGGGTCCTGTGAGGTGGTGAGTGTATGAAGAGAGTGGGTGTGTGAAGAGGAAGAGAGGTCATTTGAAGGGAAAAAAAACATACATATATGTCACACAGTCAGGAATGGAGATGAGCTCAGGTAGAAGTCAACAAAAAGATGGAGGGTGGGAAAAGATGGGACGAGGACAGCAGTTTACAATACACATGTACCTGGGGAATAATGGACATCTTCTTCCTGAGGTCATGGAGTCCTATCTCCGTGGTCTGTACTCCATCTATCTTCAGACCTCCAGTAGGTTCAGCCAATCGGTACAGCAGAGCAATCAGTGATGACTTCCCAGCACCAATCCTTCCCACTATGCCAACCTGTTTGGCAGGACTTTAAACACATAGGTCTAATAGCAGTGTGCTAACCTTCTCTGCAGGCCTGATAGTGCACGAGAGGGACTTGAGAACAGTGGGTGTGTCCTCTGAGTAGCGGAAGGACACATCATCCAACACAATCTCTCCTCTCTGGGGCCAATCGTGGGGGGGCCTCCGGCTAGGTGGGGTGCTGTCCAATGGAGCCTCTGGTTCAAGAGCACTGTACTGGAACAACCTTTCTGCTGACACCATCTACAGCCACACCCAATCAGGGTCAAGGGTCATCCAACCATCAGAAATATCCAACCATCAGAAACATGTAGTAAACCTTCATGGTCCAGATCAATTTTTATAAAACGTCTCCTACCGTGTTCTCTACTTCAGCGCTCAGCCTCACACAGAACTGGAACGTTCCACTCAGTGACACGGTGTAGGTCAATGCAAGTCCCACTAGTCCTGCATTGAGAGCTGAAGGGGAAACACATCATCACACATGTATTTGCCTCTCACAGGAAAAAATGTTGCCGTACCAATATTGGGAAATGGGTTGGGAAATCATCGTTTCCCACCCTAAAATTACCAAGGTCCGGAACATCGAACAAAATCCAAGTTAGTGAATTTTCTTTTCCCATTATTGGTATTAAATCTTTCAACCTCCGGAACATTAAGCAATTCCAATGTATGGTTTTTAATTTCCCAGATTGGTTATCGAGGGATTCCTAGGTTGGTAATATAGCGAATTCCGTACATCGAACAATTTTCCAATGTGGGATTTTTTCATTCCTGAGATTGGAATTTTTGCATTGGAAATACCAACATCCAAGCTTCAAAATGAAGCTAATTATAAGGAATATTTTTAAGTCCCACATTGTAAATTGCAACTTACAATTTGGATTTTTCCTAAGGTCAGAGTAAATACTATATATATAAGTACACATAGATATAGGTACCTGCAACGGTTGGAATAAATGCATGTAATGAATTGAAGCAACCCGCAAAAAGTACTAGCAAGTGCACAACTGTAACGTTATCTCTACATGTAGTTGGTCTTCACATCCTCCGATCTTATGTTATACAATTTGGCTTTGGGTTTCAATGTCACAGCTCCATGATGAAGAAGGGTGGTTGCTATGGGCTTCATGGCCTCTACTTTAGGAAGTCGCATTATTTTCTGACACTCAGAGGCAGACAATAAAGGTTTGAGGGCTGCTTTGATTGAAGTTGAAGAGATTTCCTTCAAATGTTTGACTTGAAAGTACTTCATATTTATCACTTCTGCTGATCGCTGTGATAGATCTAGACCTGAATGTGTAAAACCACATAAGCATTATGTAAATAATTTCATTCAAACTTACTGCCATCTTCATCTTCATTAATTGATGCCACTTCTGACACTTTGTCCACATCTGACACTTTGTCCACTTTCGACACTTTGTCCACTTTCGACACTTTGTCCACTTTCGACACTTTGTCCACTTTCGACACTTTGTCCACTTCTGACACTTTGTCCACTTTTGACACTTTGTCCACTTTCGACACTTTGTCCACTTTCGACACTTTGTCCACTTTCGACACTTTGTCCACTTTCGACACTTTGTCCACTTCTGGCACTTTGTCCACTTCTGACACTTTGTCCACTTCTGACACTTTGTCCACTTCTGACACTTCCGACACTTTGTCCTCTTCTGACACTTTGTCCACTTTCGACACTTTGTCCACTTTCGACACTTTGTCCACTTTCGACACTTTGTCCACTTTTGACACTTTGTCCACTTTCGACACTTTGTCCACTTCCGACACTTTGTCCACTTCTGGCACTTTGTCCACTTCTGGCACTTTGTCCACTTCTGACACTTTGTCCACTTCTGACACTTTGTCCACTTCTGACACTTCCGACACTTTGTCCTCTTCTGACACTTTGTCCATGTCTGACACTATGTCCACTTCTGACATTTTGTCCTCGTCTGACACTTCGTCCACTTCTGACATTTTGTCCTCGTCTGACGATTTGTCCACTAAGTGTATAATGCCATATAAAAATAACATTGCAGATAACATTAATTATTAAGTAACAGATACTGGAAGGGATTTCTGTCTAGTCTTTACACACCAAACGTTTCTTCAGACCCATGAGTACTGCCAATGCACAGCCCAACTCACTAAATTATAATTACTAACCACCTTTCCAAACACCCATTCTCTTCATTCTGTTCTTTGAATATAAAATTATCACATACTGTAGTTATTTGGCTTATCACAATCACAAACTTGTTTCTGCATTGTAGCGTATATTGTTATAATAGCTTATAATTAGCAGTATTGATAGCTCTTAAAAAAACAGTACCTTCAAGCAGTGTAGTGTTGCCAAGTGTTCTTTCCTCATTTTTTTCCCCTTTGTAGTTTTGCACACGGATAAAAATAATTATTATAAAAATTGATAACCCAGGATGATATACTAATTTCAAGCTGCTTACAACATACAAACTTCAAAGTTGAGAATTTATGATTGGATAACAGTGTCTAGCTAGCTAGTTATCCCAAATAATATACTGTTTACCTTTGTCAGGTACCTTGCTTGCATGCCGTCCACTCTTCTAATAATGGTATAAATAAAGCAGGTGAATTTAATTCATTAAAGTATTCCCCTTCAATACATACCTTGCCATAATCATGCCCTTTTCTTACTTGCCTACGGCGTTCTGCCAAAGTGTCAAGGATGTGGCTTCTTATGGCACGCTTCCCAAAATACTCACATGATGAGCTTTGTACCAAAGACTCCACAAGTGATTCCAATTGCTGCATTTCTGATGAGCCTTTACGGAAAGTAGGAATACAATTGCCAGGCCATGTTTCACATGCAGCAATCTTGATTTTCTTTCTCCTAAAAATAAAAAATAAATTCAAACTGCATGTTACTAGCACAGTGCAGAACATACATCAATAAGTATCCTCTCTTCTTCTCAGGTGCCAAAGATTGAAGCTGCTTCATTCTTAGCTTTCCTGAACTTTTCAAATCGCTGCTGGAGCTGCTCAGGCTGCTACTACTGGTGCTGGCACTGCAACTGCTGTCATTGGGACCACCAACAACCAACATTCGGAATTTCATTTGGTCATGAACTGTATCAAGACCACAGGCTTTGTACTGGTCAACTGCTCCACACGTTGCCAACATTATGGCACTCATTCCATCCATTTTTTGTTCTGAGCAAGTGAAATAGATTTGCAGTTGAGTTTACAATTCACTGCATGAGATTCTATGCAATGGCAATGTGAATAGAATGAAATTACCACTCTACCTAATGTGGCTTCTAAAATAATCTGACATCAGCTAGGAATTTTTATGATACCTTTTTCTTATCAGACCTCAGATATGGCCATAAAAAACTTCCTACAGTACCGCTCACGAGAAAGGTAACAAAACTCGCGAGACGCTCGCGCGACACACGCGAGCTTCTCGCGGGGGATTGCCTTAATGTGATCGCTCGAGAGGGCTCTCGAGCACTCGAGAGTCTAATATCGGTACTCGCGAGGCAATACAACTCGAGAGTAGTGCCCCGCGAGCTAAGCAGCTTTGCTCGCGAGGGAGCAATCTCGATATGCATGCCAGTCTCATATTACCCGGCCTGTGCCTATCCTCGCTGAAAGTTTGCATATGTATGTAGGAAAGACCAGAGATAATATATAAATTATCTCTGGAAAGACCCAGGCTGCAAGCTGAAAAATAGGCATTACTAGCGGTAAGTCGAAAGGCAATTTATGAGTGGCTTAAAAAGTTCATACTAACGGTAAGTCGAAAGGCAATTTATGAGTGGCTTAAGAAGTTCATGGATCCGAAGCAAGTTAACGGCAAAACGGCCATTCAAGTCGTTTGTCCAATGAACAATACATGTAAGCTTATATTGACAAGGCGAACTAACTTCTGAAATGTTCAAAGAGATGCTGGTCAGTTAAAAGAGTGGCCCGACCGTTTACGTATTTCGCTATCAATGGTGAAGCCAGCAAGAAAGCATCTCACATGGTTGGGCGCTATCTAAACCCATGTACTGCCAAATAATAAATTAGACGACAATGAACGGTTGAGGACGCAGAGATCGATTACCACAGTAGGCTGCAGTGCTTTTGTGAAGATTGGTCAGCTTAGAAAACTAAAACCACGACCTCAACCTCCTCATAAAGGGTTAGTATTTTAAAACGTTAGAAATTAATACATGAATGAAATAACACATTATTACCGTATACGTGTACTTAAGCATTATTTGCAACAAGACGATGAACCCCTCATAGTAAGTAGCTAATAAAAAGTCCTGTACTTTGGATCTCAGTTGTAGCTAAATCCAACATACGCATGTCACGCGACGCAATTACGTTATTAATAAAATTGCTCGAAGTTCAAATTTATGATACTCGGCTTCGATCGCGAGCTAGAACCCTCCGTTTTGCGTAAGTTGTCAAATGAATGCGTATACGTTGTTTGGTTGGCTATAGGGTGCTCTGGTTGTGAAACAAAAGGCAATTTGTCGTGTTGGTGTGGCCTACATTGCGCAAGTGCGGAGGATAAAAAAGGTCTTGTAGGTGTTCTAGTTAGGCATCTTCGCGTTTTGGCGAAAACGTTCCAGGTACCACGTTGCCGCCAATACGCGAAGGTCGGGCTACGCCCAACCAGCTTTTGCAAGAGAGTGTGAGGATTTTTAGCAACTTAACCATCAAAAGAGCCCAGCAGGTGTGGTTTTTTTTTTAAAGAGCTTGATGGGTTAATCAACATAGCTGCAAAAGGAGCCCTGTGGGTGTGGTCTTTTAAGAGTGTGAAGGGTTAATCAAAAAGTGCCCTGTGGGTGTGGTCTTTGCACGAGTGTGAAGGGTTAATCAATTTAGCCGCCCTGTGGGTCTGGTCTTTGTAAAAGTGTGAAGGGTTAATCGGCAAAGTGCCCTTTGGGTGTGGTCTTTGTAAGAGTGTGAAGGGTTAGTCAACTTAACCGCGTCCTGTGGTGTGGTCTATGTAAGAGATTGAAGGGTTAATGAACTTTTCTGCAAAAAGTGTCCTCTTTGAAGGGTTAATAAACTTAGCCGCAAAAAGTGCCCTGTGGGTGTGGTCTTTGTAAGAGTGTGAAGGGTTAAACAATTAGCCGCAAAAGTGTCTTGTAGGTGTGGTCTTTGTAAGGTGTGAAGGGTTAATCACCTTAGCCGCAAAAAGTGCCCTATGGGTGTGGTCTTTGTAAGAGTGTGAAGGGTTAATCGGCTTAGCAGCAAATACTGCCCTCTTTGAAGGGTTAAACAATTAGCCGCAAAAATAGTCCTGTGGGTGTGGTCTATGTAAGAGTGTGAAGGGTTAATGAACATTTCTGCAAAAAGTGCCCTCTTTTAAGGGTTAATCAACTTTGCTGCGTGATCTTTGTGTGAAGGGTTAATCGACTTAGCGGCAAATAGTGCCTTCTTTGAAGGGTTAAACAATTAGCTGCAAAAATTGTCCTGTGGGTGTGGTCATTGTAAGAGTGTGAAGAGTTAATCGGCTTAGCCGCTAAAAGTGCCCTGTGGGTGTGGTCTTTGTAAGAGTGTGAAGGGTTAATCGGCTTAGCTGCAAATAGTGCCCTCTTTGAAGGGTTAAACAATTAGCCGCAAAAAATGTCCTGTGGGTGTGGTCTATGTAAGAGTGTGAAGGGTTAATGAACTTTTCTGCAAAAGTGCCCTTTGAAGTGCCCTGTGGGTGTGGTCATTGCAAGAGTGTGAAGGGTTAATCAACTTAGCCGCAAAGTGCCCTGTGGGTGTGGTCTTTGTAAGAGTGTGAAGGGTTAAGGAACTTAGCTGAGAAAAAGAGCTTGGTGTACTGTTTAGTAGTGTCAGGGGTTAAGGAACATAGAGCTCTGAGGCCTGTAGCAACTTAGGTCATGTAAAGGAAACCATATATGGCAATGACATGTCAGGTCAACATGTTCAGAAGCCTTACGAATTATCTCCCTATAACTCCACACATGTATTTGCAGGTTTGCTTTTTAAAAATGACTTGGTCATGTCTAATGTTTCAGTTTGAACTCACTCTGCGAGTGTGGTCTTAGGTTGAAAGTGTACTGGGTTATTGGAAATATGTTCTAAGGTACATGTACAAGGAGATCTTCCACTGAGAGTTCACAGGTGGTCATTTTGTACTTAATCCCTTTTATCCATCACACTTATGCACACACATGCACACACACATACACACACACATGCACACACACATGCACACACACATGCACACACACACACACACATGCACACACACACATCACACACACACACACTTTGAGCTGGTATCTTAACACTTGGCACACAATGTATTATTTCCCACAGTGTTAACTTTACAGTTTACAGCTATAATCCTGGGGTTGTGGCCAATGACTTAGAGAGATGGCATGTAGTAAGTAGGCTTCTAGAGATCCAGAATAAAATTTTGTTAATGGACATTGTGTTAATACCATATTCATATGTGCAGCTATGTACATATGTGGTTGTGTATTAGTTTTGCAGCTGCCCTTGTACATCTTTTATCTGATTCAAAATATGGTACAGTCTCAACTGGGAGGTATAAATGGTGTATCATCTTGCTTTGCTAGGAGATGTAAAAGCTTACAGTAAGCTAATGTACTGACTGGCCCTGTGTGGTAATACAATGATGTGGCATACTTATTATGATGTGTTGACACCCATGCCACTTTTCTCCCTACCACCCTTTTTGCACCATACACACCACCCTTCACACCACACACACATGCACACACACACATGCACACACACCCTTGGCACACAATGTATTATTTCCCAGTGACTGTACATGTATAATGTAGCCTGGGGTTTTGGCCAATGACTTTGAGGGATTAACTGCCTGTAGCCAGTACATTTAGTAAGTAGGCTTGCCAGAATAAAATTGTGTTACATGCTCGGTTACATGTAATGTTTTTCCAGGATGTTGCCATATTCATATGTGTGCCTATGTACACATATGTGGTTTTTATGCAGCTGCACATGTACAACTCAACTGAGAGGTATAAATGGTGTATCTGCTTTGCTAGGAGATGTAAAAGCTTACAGTGTACTGACTGGCCCATGCACTGCCCAGTGGTCCAAAATTGTATTGTATTATGGCTAGACAGTGGTATGCAGTTTAAACGTACATTTACTGTGGGATGTGTAAAATCTCTCAATCTCAAGGAGGGGGGCGGAAGCCCAACGATGTTACCCCCCCCCCCCCCCCCCCCAAGCCTCACTACCACTCTCACTGGCCCTGTACATCTAGGTGGGGGTGATGATTGATAATACAATGATGTGGCATACTTATTATGATGTGTTGACACCCATGCCACTTTTCTCCCTACCACCCCTTTCTGCACCCCTTTCTTGCCTTCACACACACACACACACACACACACACACACACACACACACACACACACACACACACACACACACACACAAGGGAAAGGTTTCCTATTGTACCTGTGTGTTTTAGCTGTACCTTTATCAGATGTAAGATGCAGAGTTCTACATATAGGTTAAATAAATAGGCCTGCAGGCACATTAGGTGTGCTAAACATGTCAGCAGATAGAGTACCATGCCAACAACTGGATACGTGTGTGTCCTCCATAATTACGTCTCTTCTTCCATCTAATGTGGTCATGCAGAACCTTGACTATTATGATATGCCTGCAAAGTGTGGTGGAAGCTGGGATAATGGAGTGGCACTTATGCCACTGAAAACCTGTCCATTATTGAGAATGTACATGTTGTATTATCCTCTCTCTCCTCCCCTCCCATTCAACAGATTACAACATTTGAGAAATCCTATGCAGCTGTCATTAGAAGCAATATTCATGAGTGTTTGCATTGTGAAACTATCCTGATAATAGTAGTTGGATTCTTATGCCTTCCTGTGATGTACTTGTACTGAATCGATATTAACACACTTATTTATACAGTCAGTACGTTGTATTTGAAAAAATGAAGCACACTAAGATGTTATATGCACATCTTTAGCTACAACAACTTTATGGGGAGGGGCATATGCCAACTATTGATAACAACCACATCACTTTAAAAATTCCTATGCGAGGTGAATGGTAACTTTAAGGGGCCCAGGAGAGGCATATCCTGTACCACTTTAAAATGTTATAAAACCATTGACAGTTAAAGTCTCAATCTGGGACACAGGTTGGACAGTATCTGTCGTTTGAGCACAATGGCAATGTAGCTATGCAGCATCTCTCCCTACCCCTCTACTTACTCCATACCATCACACCCCATCATAGGTGAGGGGGTGGGTAGCTAGGGAGTGGTGTGATGGTAGGTATGTGAGGTGGAGAGGGTGAAAATGGAACGTAGGTGTGGTATATGATGGTATTGATGTAAGGGAAAGATGACATCCTAGTAAGGGTGTGATAATAAGGAGGGTTAAGTTGTGTGAAAGGTGTGCCTCGGGGTGTGGGTGAGATGATATGGAGGTGTGATGGTAGGTTATGATGTGGTATATAGTAGGGGGAGGAGTAAATGCCAAATGACTTTTACTATCATCTAACTCCAGTGGAGTGCTTCCCCTACTTGGGGACATGTATGTATGGGTCATGGGGGGGGGGCCATACTTATTAAAGCAGGTATCCTATGCATGCATGGATGTCCTTGTGCAACATACGGAGTTGTTTGATGCACCAGCATGACAATCAGTTACCGCAGCATGTATTGCATGATATCTTTATATATACAATGCAGGTCAAGGGTAGCCCCAAGGCACAGAAATGCGGTTGATTGGTCTATATATATATATATAATATTATAATATATATATATAGTACTGATATGGCACCACCAAATTAAAAGGTATGAACCTAACCTTTTAAAAAATCTACTTACGTTTCTTAAAAATAACAAAGAACTGAATACAATTGTTATATCATATTACATTATATACTACTGAAAGTGTTTCTCTTGTCATCTTTTCCTGATCCGTATATGTGGCACTTGGGGAAGGGAAATCGAAGCTATTAATAGTTGGCATGGCCTCCCTACTCACCCCGACGTACCATTGCCTCCTCTCTTAAGCTTCATTCTTTTTTTTTTTTTGTTGCAATGATATTGATTCGATTAGAAATACATACATTATAATACATACATGTACATACAACAAGTACAATAGAGGAACATTGGAAGGTTTTTGTTAATCATGCTACACCAAAGGTATCAGAGATTCACTGACTGTCAGTTCAATAGAGGCTGGGAGGTGTATAGCATGTCCTTGATTTGATCGCGCTCCTCTGATACATTGTATGGATGATCATAAAAGATAGACGGCAACGAAGCCACCCCATTGTCTGACTGTATGATGTGCCCCATTTGTCAGCTAGCAGTGATGCCAAACGTTTGTAGGTGGTAGTGGCAATGCTACCCATGCCTCCTATTGAAGAGAGGACGATTGGAGTGAATGAAGCTCGCTCAATCTCCCGAATTCGAAGTTCTGAAGACACTCACTAGTACTCAATTACGGTAAGAGTATTAATACAATGAATCAGTTACAAGCGTATTTACCTAGTACCTGCAATCCATCGATCGATAATACACATTGTACATATGTTACTGAAATGCAACAATATAATTACTCGATCGTAGTTAACGTTTCCATGCATGTAGTCTAATGGCAAATGTTATTATTACGCTCCATAGTACTTTGAGCTTTGGGTATATGCTCGCTGCTCATCGGTGTTATGATGCCCCGCCTCCTTAATAAGTGAAATCACAACACCGTACCAAGGCATGCAGGACAATCCAAATACTGCTCAGCTGTGCATGCATGTGTATTCTGTGCAATCTCGTTTCAATTGTCGTCTGTGGATTTTACTTTAGTACATACATGTATGGTACCCTCAGTCGCTGATGGGATCTCTAGATCCGTTTTATTGCTGTACGCGTCTGCCTTATCGTAGCAAACATATTAAAACGCCGACTACATGTAGTAATGAGCCTGTCATTGTAACATGGGTGAGGCCAATGTCGGGATTTCACACCGCAATTGCCAAATTGGATTGTGGTTCTTTCGTTAGTCTAGACACGGAAGAGGCGGATCGGAGATCGCCGGGGGAATTTGACTGGTTATTAATCCCCAACACTGGCCCTCGCGGCCATAGAAATTCTTATTGTGGACAGTAGGCCTCCACCTCCGTAATGATATCGTAAAGCCTTAGCTACGAGCATTGACAACCACTGACGTGACTTGACCTGTGAAGCTGACAAGTTCAGTCGCCATTTTACAAGCCATGTAATGCAAAGGTACTATTGTTCTATTTATGGCCCAAATCACATGGCTTAAGGTTGCGTCTCCGTTGTGAACTGTAGGGTCGAAAGCGGCTACTAGTACCTTGGAAAGGACCGTTTAACTTCACAAGACGAGACAATTTTTGTCGGCAAACTGAAAGCAGGAAACTAACGAAGACAGAAGGTACTTACGTACTGTCGAGTAAATGTTTTGCCATATTGATTGGGCAGTATGCTAGACGCACTAGAAGTGGTGTGCGAAAGTATTGTAATCGTAGTGGTACAATTACTAGGCTTAGTACAATTTTGTAAGCTTGGCCGGGGTAGGAATAGCTACACGTACCACATCACTGAGGTATGGTTAGGGGGTGGAGAGGAAAGGCCAAAGGGCTGGGTTATAGGGTATAGGGATTGTATTACATTTGTCAGGACTGGTGTCAGCCAACCTACTCAGAACAAGCCCCTCACCCTTTGTTGGTGAAGAGCTGCACTCTGCATGTGTGTGGTAATCTTCAGCTTTTACATCCTGTTTGCAGGCTATGCAGTGGACCATAACGTCCTTCAGCAGTCAGCTGAGGTGCTGACTTAAGTTCTGCTGGCTTCAACTGTGTGCAGCAGCATGAACACTTCACCTCTACACACGTAGACACTTCACCTCTACAGATGTGGACACACTTCACTTCTACACACGTGGACACTTCACCTCTACACACATGGACACTTCACCTCTACACACGTGGACACTTCACTTCTACACACGTGGACACTTCACTTCTACACACGTGGACACTTCACCTCTACACATGTGGACATACTTCACCTCTACACACGTGGACACACTTCACCTCTACACACGTGGACACACTTCACCTCTACACACGTGGACACTTCACCTCTACACACATGGACACACTTCACTTCTACACACGTGGACACTTCACCTCTACACACGTGGACACACTTCCCTTCTACATACGTGGACACACTTCACCTCTACACACGTGGACACTTCCCTTGTACATACGTGGACACACTTCACCTCTACACACGTGGACAGTCACACTTCACCTCTACACACGTGGACACACTTCACCTCTACACACGTGGACACACTTCACCTCTACACACGTGGACACACTTCACCTCTACACACGTGGACACACTTCACCTCTACACATGTGGCCACACTTCACTTCTACACACGTGGACGCACTTCACCTCTACACACGTCCACATGAACTCCATGAACCATTTCACTGTGCAAGTGGTACATAGAGGTGCCCTGCATGGGAGCTCTAGAGGAGATTGGGCACTGCAGCTGGTCCAAGAGATGTTGGGTTATCAATTGGAACATCTGCCTGTGGTTTTGCAATTCCTATAATCAGGTGATAATTGTAGCATTACAGCTACATGTGAGCAATTGTACATGTGGAGCCGCCTCTTGAATGTGGATCTGATTTTTAATTTCCTTTCCTCTTTAGAAGGCAGATCTATAGATATGCATGCATGTACATTTCTACAATACCTTGCATCCTTTATCTGCATGTGCTGTCTACTGAAAGATAATAGTGGGCCTCTTGCATACAAGAAGGTGATCTTGAATTTGTTTGATGAAGGGTGGGGTGCATGGTACATTATTACGTATGCACATGTAGTACTGAATACAGAAAAGAGCTGTGCTGCAAATTCAGAGCATGGGTAAAATACCGTTTTCATTTACCCTGTTAGGCTTTTATACTGAAATACGTATAGGCCTCTTCTCTGTGGTGATGCATACTGACCTTAATATAGGAAACGTAATAAACCGATTGCGTATGTGGACTATTAGTAACTACATGCATAGAGTTAGCGAGGGAAGTATTTCTCGTATGTTGGACTTAAAATGAGCACAATATGGCTCGCTAAAGATATATACAATATACTATAGCTATCTCTGCTTGCACGTATATTTCCTTGCGATTTACGTCTATATTGTTAAACCAAATGCCTATACCGGTAACGTAGTCGCAAACAGCCATGCCCTGAGGCATATAAAGGTCAAATCCCGTCATTGGCCCCACGGGTAGGGATCGGAGGGTCTGCGCAGCCGCATGCGGTGTGGGTCTGGGTCTGGGTATGTAGCCACACCCTCACGTAAGGATTGGAATTAAAAAATATCATAAACAATACGCGAGTATGTACTCGCGAGGCAACTATAACTTCCTGCGAGTAGTAAATGCCCGCGAGTGTGCGAGTGCGAGTGACCCATTTACTGTTGCGAGTACTTTCGAGGGCACGCGAGTGTTCTCTCGCGAGGAGTGCATTTTGGCATGCGAGCGTCTCGCGTGTGTCGCGCGAGCGTCTCGCGAGGTTTGTTACCTTTCTCGTGAGCGGTACTGTATATTCAAAAGGATGGGCCAATATCAAGCAAGAATAAACAATTCCCTATAAATACATGTAACAGTTAGTATTCTAACACATAGTGCTCACAATCACACCCACAAAGACAGTACAACCTACACGTTCATTTTCAGAAGTCTAAAATAGCTGATACTAGAGAACCAACAACTGTAAATAATTTGATTGAAACTTTACTACTGTTTGGAGCTACCATTGTTCATTAATAGCAATACTGTTTAATTGTACCCTTGATGTAAATACAAATCAAAAAGTCAATAAACCATTTAAAGGAAGCCTAGAAGTCATATAAACAAGGTGCCATTTCTCTGTCATTTGCACTTGGTTCACCTTAACCTAGCAAGTTGTTTTAGTAGTTGCACATGAGCATGGGCCTAATTTATTTTGCATTGCATGTTTTTTTAAAAATCAGTTTGAGGGATTTAATGTCCTGGGCGTGTTTCGCGGTGTACATTTTACATGGTGCAGGGGTACGCAAAACAAAGTTTTTTTGCGTGCCTTCCGCCATTTCAGCATATTGTAGTCAGTGAAGTTTGAATGTTTTGCTATGTTGTATAAGCCTTATCTGTTTGGATCGACGCTTTGAAGGCCTATAGCTATTGCCTTTCGCTGCTCTTACACAGCGCTAGCGGAAGTACGTAGGCGTTCCGGTACACAGCTTAATTATACCACCGCTGTAAAAGCATGGAATGGTGTTAGGCCTTCAAAGCTTTGGCCCAAACAGATAAAGGCTCATACAACGAGGCAAAACAGTCAAACAGGTGTTAGCGTAAATTAATTCATATGGTTATACCGGTACATGTATACACATGCATATAGACTGAGTTTGGATTTTTCTATGTATGAGTTATAAATAGGCTTCTTTGTTCGCACCATAGACTAGCTTTTTCACGTTAGAAAAAACAAGGGGATGGAGAATACATGTACCAGTACTCCTGATGCTATCGCAGCCGGTGGCGATCACTACTTAAACATGTATGCTATATGCTGAAACGGCACTGGAACGGAAAGACTTTGTTTTGCGTACTCCGCGATGTACAAACGTGCACCGCAGATGAGCACACCCAGGACATTAGATAGCGCTCGATGTGTTAATTTACATTTACTCAGTTGCTAATTGATATAAATTGTAACATATATATAGGCGTAAAAAAGCAGCATTTTAATACACTGAACGTATACGTACCTTCAAACTTGCTTGATACTTCGATGCCAAACATTTTATCAGTCCATTCTATTGTTTCCTTTGTGTCCCAGCTTTTCATATCGTCCAGAGACACAGCTTCTTTTTCCAAGAAATCTACTTCTGGACACGGTTCATAATCACTAACCCGATCGATTCGATCTGCAGCATGTACATGTGCCGCCATATCATGTCCGTCCGGTCACTCACGTGATCCGAGAGGCACGTGCGCACTTAATATTTGCATACCTACATGTATATGCATTCGATGTCGTCGTCGTCTCCGGCGGCACCAGCTGTAGTAAAAGAAAATCGCGATCATTCCACTTTATGGAGGCGTACACAGGTGTGCTACTGCGATTGCCAAGCCGTAGACTATGTTCACACGCACTGCCCATGCGTCGATTGCAAGGGAAAGGCAGTATCTCGCTCTACTGAATACCGTCACTGGGAAGATCATAATACATTACTTGCCGAAAAATGTCATGACGACGTTCAAAACTCTGAAGCAGCAGATCTAGAACCTTGGGAATTTGACGCTACTGAAGAATCTGCGGAGGACGACGTTAAAGTTGAAGAATCTGAAGACGACGTTGAATTTGAAGACGACGTTGAAGTTGAAGAATCTGAGGACGGCGTCGAATTTGAAGACGAAATAATTCGAGGTTGCTATCAGAATGCAGCTATTTCGCCTCAAGTTAGTGACTCACTTGAAGAACGCGATGAGAATGATGATATTTCTAGCATGCTGTCTTCGCAATCTGACAGTGTTGATGCACATTTATGTTGTACTTCTTCAAACGATGATGGAGGTGCCACTGCCATGTCTAACAGCACAAGCAATCCACTTGGCCCCAGCTCTCATGAGGATATTATCACTAAAGCAGTTATTGAAGCTATGATGATCCAGGAATTTTCACAAAGAAATTTTATGAATGTCTTGAGCTTTGGAAAAAAGTTGTATCTATTGTGTAAAGATCATCAGCAGAATGAAAAATACTGGCCAACCACTTGGCATGCTTGTATGAGATTGCTTAAAAAGAAAGGTTATAAAGATCCAATTGAGTACAGCATATGTTTAAATGGTAAACATTATTGCACTTATGATGTACTCGTATCCAAGAGTGATGCTTGCAGGTATGTGGAATTTTTTTTACAATGTGCATGCAATATTACACCTCTATGTTGTGTGTGTGTGTGTGTGTGTGTGTGTGTGTGTGTGTGTGTGTGTGTGTTTCGATTTTCATAGGTACTGTGGCCAGAAAGGACAAATACCTTACTTTTACCTACCACTTCGTCATAAAATTGAACAGTGGTGTCAAGACAAAAATCAATGCATTAAAATGACTGCACATTGGAATGAAAAGGAGCACTGGTTAGGTGTTTTAGGTGGATGGAATCCAAAAAAAGAGATCTGGGATGGGAAAAGATTCGGAGAAATGTCGTGGTTTTGGGATCCGAACGCTAAATGGACCCTGCCATGCCGATGTTTACAATGCAGTATGATTGTAAGTGCAGCCACTATTGATGAAGCAATTTCACATTGCAGGGCAGCCAAAAGTTGTGTGGAAATTCAGTGCCAAGAATGTCACCATATATTTGACCATGAACCAAAATTTGCACATGGTGATCCACGGAACATAGCATTAATTGGTCATTGGGATGGCTGGCAACCATTTAGCACTTCTGGAAAGCATGGGTGTGGTAAGCTATCAGTACTAATTTTTATTTTATTTGTATTAGTGTATGTAATCCTATCCCATCTGCAAGGGGCAATTGAAGTTTCAATAGCCACCATGAAAAAAGCTGATAGGTGCAAAGTGGATGAAGTGTATGTTGTTGGATTTGTACCAAGTTATATTCTTCCAAAAAAACGTCCTATAACTCTTGATCCTTTTCTCCATCCACTTATGGAAGAGATAGAAGATCTATTTATTAATGGTAAGTACAAAGTTGTGGTATTTGTGTAACATACAGTGATGATATAAAAGGTTTAGAAGTGAACTATACTGCAACAATTGCTGGTATATCACCCGGAAAGGCTACCATTAGGTGCTGCATACTTCTTTGGACTGGGGATTATCCAGCACAGTGTGAAGTGGGGAAATTTATTAAGAATGGCATAAGTCCTTGCAGAAGATGTGAAGTAAAAGGTGAGCTTTGCACTAATTTTGCAATATGTTCATTATAACTGCTTGCTTTCAGGAAGTCCAAGTGTTAACAGTACACAATATTACTATGGAGATTATCGTTATCACTGTCGTCATCCCTGGCCAAAGCGAGAACTGAGAAGCTGTGTTGAACAAATGAGATCTATTGATGCTGAAGATCGTCCTTCAAAACGTTCAGATATGGCTAAATTAAGTGGATTTACAGGCCTTTCTATCCTGCATCGTTTATTTTCTTTGTATGGATTTAATGTCCTCTCTCATTTAGTACTTGATGCTATGCACATCATTCCTCTAAATGTTATCAGTCATCATCTTCATCATTACTTTGATGACAAAATAGTAAGAATGGATGATGTTGAACTAAGATTGAAACACATGTCTTGGACACAAGGTGAGTGCACTGTCATAGGCATGCAGCATGCAAATTATACCATAATTTTGTCCACACTATAATGCAAACCTTTCATACCAGCATAACTCAGGATTGAAATAAATAACTTTATGGTAAATAATAAGAATGTACCTATAGGGTTTGTAATTATGTCAAAGCCTTCGGCACAAAGCCAACACATTCAAAGCAACATTATTCAAGATTTGAATCAAACCTGAATATGCAATTTAAAAGCACAATAGTGAGTTATTACATATTTTGCTTAAAGTTGAAGATGTTGACACCTTTTTCGCATAACACATTAAATGAAGTAAGAACCACTATTTTGTATTGTATTTAATTTTTGCTATTTCATAATTCTCAATATTAAACAGTGTTGCATTCCTTTGTGGTATCAGTTATAATACATCAAATTGCAGAGATGAAGGATGGAAGATTACCGATGGCTATTACTAAAAACCTAGGATATTGGAAAGCAGAGGAATTCGTTAAATTTGCTTATCCTGCTTCAGAATATGTCTTAGGAGGGTTGCTTCCAGATGCTGAGTATCATATTTGGATTCTGATATGTCGCATCACTGAACTGCTATTTAATACAGGACGAAGTGGTTTTAGTGATCAAGATAGTGAACTTTTGTCACATTTTATTGCAAGACACAATATACTTACTGAAGAAGTTCAGGGCAGTAAAAGTTGTGTTGTATCACTGCATCACTTAATGCACATTGTTGATGACATTGAAGAGTTTTCAACAGTTGACAACTACTGGTGTTTTTCTTTTGAAAGGGCTGTAAGTAAGTATGTTTCAAAGTCTAGTAACAAGAAGAATTTGGAATTAACTTATGCTAAGTCAGAGTGTCGTAGAGAGTTTCTGAAGTTTTATAGTGGAGGAGGGACAAGTATATTTGAAAGGATAATAGATAATCTGGTATGTGGCTTCGCAATGATATTCAGTGTTATAACCCATGTGCAACATCCCTTGCAGTTCCATGTCAACAACATTGCAGAGGCCCATAGGTTAAATGAACAAGGACTTGGACAGGGTGGAATTCTTATTGGGAAAAAGCGGCATGATATACTAGAGGCAAGGGAAGCAATTTTGCTACAAGAAACACTTCATCTACCAACTGTTCAGGACCACATTGTTCGTGCAAGAAGTATTTTTATGCCAAAACACCAATACAGTGGTACAGTTTATCGACTAGGAGAGCTAGTCCTAATTACTGATCCTAAATGCGATGACAGTGTTGAAGTTATCGTAATAACAAGCATATTTTCGACCCAAGGTATGAACAGTGCATTGGTGATGGGTGATCTCTATTCTAAAATGACTAATACTACTGGACATGTGCATCTACATGAGTATAGTGGAAACCCGTATGTGAAACCAACTTCAATCAAAAGGATTGTAC
The DNA here is from genome assembly GCA_949361645.1 of Spongilla lacustris. Lineage (NCBI taxonomy): Eukaryota > Metazoa > Porifera > Demospongiae > Spongillida > Spongillidae > Spongilla > Spongilla lacustris. The sequence goes on along the minus strand of OX442423.1, from coordinate 3,275,477 downwards.
CTTGCTGTTGCATCAAAAGAAAGATTATGCTGTTTCCTGAACATGAAAACTTAGAGGATCCCAAATGTTTTATTGTTATTGATTATCAAAGGCCATCCATTCCAATTTCTGTTAATGATATCATTATTCCTTTCTTCCCCATTGCTGGAGATATGATAAAAGTGAAAGGTACTTTGGAAGAGGACATATGGTTGGCACATGTTCAAAATGTTCACATTGGTGATCACACTTGCAAGGTCCACTTTTATGTGCAAGATATGTCCTACTCTGGTGTAGGTGTCAAATTCAAACAAGAATGTACAAGAATGGAAGAAATTCATTGGGCTTCTATCTTAGGAGCTGCAACAGGAACCTGGATGGGGAAGTACTGGATGCAGGACAGTATATGAATTTGAATATTCAAAATACCGAGTTAAATGCAGTTTATTTGTCAGCAATAAAAAAACTTTATCACACCTACCACACATTAAGTTTTCAATTTAGTTTTTTTGTCAGGGTATCCGTTTTGACATAGAAAAATATAAGTTGCAGCATTTATAATTAATGGTTTCACTCCAAGATTGGCAAATGAAACACAGCACTTTTTCATACATTCAATTTAGGATATCCAGTTGATGTTGTATATATGCATTCCAGCTTATATTAAGATTAATGTTTTCCAAAAATACAATATAGTTTTTAAAATCCCAACACATCCCAATATTGGATATCCAATTCCCCACTTTGGGTATTCATTGCAAAAAATTATACAATATTAATTGCTTATACATCCCAATATTATATTACATATATTCATTCAACTTAGAAACACAGTATGATTTTAAAATCTCAATCTTGGATATACGGGTAGAAATTAAATATTCCATCTTTGGATTAATGATCGGGAAGCACAGTTCTGTTTATAAATCCCAATACAGGATATTCAGTTCCCATTATTGTAAATAAATTCCGGCCTAGCTAATACATCATTGGGATAACGTATTCCAATATTGTAAACTACTTTCCCAAGGTCAAGCTTTATTGTTCCAATATTGGATCACATGTTTTCCAAGATGAGATTAAATCATCCATCTTTAGGACTGCCCCAAACAGCATACTGGTTTTGAATCCTTACTGAAACCATTCATAAAGTAATGTGAGTCACACTTGCACGAATTAGTCATTGTGATGTGAAACTTTTCTTTTCCGTAGGTTGGGAAATTCTGTACAATCCCGAGTTTGGAATGCATTATGGGGTGGGAAAACATGATTTCCCAATATTGGTACGGCAACATTTTTTCCTGTGTCTGCTGATGTGGTGACCAGATAGATCACTTACTAGATGCCAGAGGGACAGAAGCAAAAGCTACTACAGCGAGGAACACTGCAGTGAGCAAGTCAATCCTCATTCCAAACCACCTGGTGGTCACCAAATAGAGGTACCAGTCCTGGGAATGCACATTCAAGTACTGCCTGAAGTACTGATTGGACGTCTCCTCTTTGCCAAACGCTCTGATGGTGGAGAGCCCCAGAAGGGAGGTGGACAGGTGGGAGTATATGGGACTGCGAGCTGGAGAGGGAGTAGTAAGGAATGTGATTACGAGAGGACAGTACACATTGAGGTATTGATCTGAGAGGAGTACATGACTACATGTACATTGTGTATATCACAATGATGAAATAGAAGGGGCAATAAATGGAGCAAATGTATAAATGGAGCAAATGTATAAATGGAGCAAATGTAGAAGGGGCAATAAATGGTGGGCACTAAATGGAGCAACTGTAGAAGGGGCAATAAATGGAGCATATGACTACTGTGTGTTAAAGTAATGCTTGAATAGGCAAAAAAAAAATGGGGTGCAAGGAAGTGGTGATACATGTACATGCATGGGGTTGATGGTAGTACATGTACATGTATGTGTTATGTGTGTGCATTGTCCATACAGTGTGCATACCTATGGCCTCTAAACGCTTAATATCTCTGGCTGTTTTCAGATAATACCGTCTCAGTGCCAGGAATGATACAATAATGAAGACAGCCGGGATGAACACCCAGTAGTTAGCAACAGCAGCAGTCAGAATGGAGAAGAGGAACCGCAAAGTCAGCTAGAACACAGGAGAGATGGTCTGAGCAAATAGCCATTGTGTGGACACGTCTTTTACAGCCAGTGCAATCATTAAACCAGCTACATGTATTGTATGCATGCAATACTATTACTCAAGTAGTAAAGCTATATTTAGATAATAACCACACATACATGTACATAATTATACTAATATTTAAACTACAATGACATACATGTACATGTAATTCACAATAATATAATTGCTTGCAATGACACATTCGTATCTTGTTTAAATGATGTCACGTTGGCAATGTAATGTATATACAAACAACTGATTTTTGATACAAACTCAACCTTAAGGTGTTGTGCTCACTCATGGAGATGCTTTGTGCATCATTACATGACATGTGGGTCTTAAAGTCATTAACTGTCCACGATACTGGTGCTCACGTTACTATGGAAAAGTATGGCCTTATAACTCGTTTTATTAACCTCTAAGGGATTGGATTTTGTCTTGTTTTGTAGTGCATCACAGTAATATCTAAACGATGCCCTGAACTCATGTACATGTACACATGTACATGTAACTTAGTATTTTAACCAATACTTTATAATACTCAGCAAGACATCAACATGGCAAAACGTTAGGGAATTAATTCACATGCCTGAAACAGCTCAAAAAGTAGAAGACATACATGTAAATGTATCAGTATTTTGAAAAGTTGTCCGATAATTGTTAATATGTATTGAATGATGCATTCCATTAAGTGAGTGATTTTTATTCATCATCTGGCTAACTGCTCCAGTATTCCAGTTTGCACTTCAAAACCAGGACGCACAATAACAGTACCATTAAGATATCAATACTGGTGACCTGGTAGTGTAGCACTGGTACTATCCTATATGCTGCTTAACATTTAACTATGTGCCAGTATTGTTTACTTTACAGTAATGATAAATTATGTACATATGATACCAACCATTATTACTTGTATTGGACTTTATTTCTGCGACACTAGCACTCCATCCAGCTAACCCTTCTCAACACATGTACCCATGCATGTACATGTTGCATTAACCCCCTCGTTGTCTTTACCATCAACAGCTCAACCATCAACCTTTGGAAAGGCAACTGGTTGTCAAGTGATGACACATCCTTAGAGAATCTATTCAACACTCGGCCTGCAAAATATACCAAGTGAAGCTACATGTAGAGGCCCTGCCTCCTAGAGCACTAACCAATCGGATTGGTGTCAAAGAACCGGACAGGCACCCTGAGGATGGACCCAAAGGTATTGTTGTGCAGCAGCCGTGAAGCATTGACAGTAACCACGTACGCCAGGACCACCCTGATGAAGTTCAAGACAATGACCAGACCTGTGAGGCCCCCCGACACACCAATCCTCTGCCCATGGTTTAGGGAGCAGTATATTGGTAGGCTTGCATTGGACGCAGAGCTGTTTCCCGCCAAACACCCGGCCCTATGGGACAGAGGACAAAAATGGAGGACCTGTTGTACCAAAGGAATGCTCTCCTTACCACTCGGCTATCCACCAATCTGACAACACACGAGTTCCCTGCTCAAAAATCAGTCATGGTCACAGGGATCTGCAGTTAACCCTCTGCTCACCTCCCCAGCCATCATTACCACCAGCACCACTAAGATGAACAGGTAGCCTGATCCCAGGTGGAAGTACTTGAGGTAGGTCTTGAAGGAGATGGATCCATGACCCTTCTCTTCAGAAGGCATGGCAAAGAGGCGGGACTAAAGAAAACATTCTGCCTATCATGTTACCCTACGCAATATAAATTGTCACCTTGTTAGCAGACTGGTCTTTCTGAATCACCTTCCCTCCTCCTCCCTTCCCTTCAATTGCTGGTTGCCATGGTATCATCAAACACAGAATATCCATGCGCTACCACTTACAGTGGGAGGTGCCTTGCATATTACCAGTAAGCTCGCTACCTGGGCTACAAGCCACATCCACCTCCTTCAACCCCAGCAGCAAGCTGGTGTTGACTCCTCTTGCCTGCATATCCGTGATGGTACCGAATACCTCTACCCCACCCTAGATAATGCACATACACACAAACACACACACACACACAAAACACACACACACGAACCATCAATATAGCCTCCATCAGTGCCCCCAACACATTAACCCGCATCCTTCATCGCCAGGATCTTGTCGGCTTGCTCAGCAAACTGGACCTGGTGGGTCACCAACACCACTATAGACTCCTTCAGCAAGCCCCGTATGCATCTTAGGTGGGAGAGGGATCACATGACCTCAGCAGAGATCACATGACCACAGCAGGGATCACATGACCACAGCAGGGATCACATGACCACAGCAGGGATCACATGACCACAGCAGGGATCACATGACCACAGCAGGGATCACATGACCACAGCAGGGATCAGGGCAGTTGCCTCACTTGTCAAAGATGTGTCTAGCCACCACGGTGTCCACTGCACTGAGGGGGTCATCAAGGAGGCACACCTGGGCCCTGTGGTACACTGCCCTGGCCAGGTTGACCCTGGCCTTCTGGCCCCCACTGAGGGTCACTCCCCTCTCCCCCACCAGGGTGTGGTCTCCATTTGGGAGCTGCTCTATATCCTACAAAAGTGCATAGCAGGTCAAAGGTTAAGGACATGGGCATGATGGGTGGTAAGGTGAGGGGAGGAAAGAGGAGGGGAAGGAGAGAGAGGGAAAGGTAGGGAAGGAAAAGGGGAACTATGAGAGAAGAGGAAAGGATGAGAAATGGAAGGGATGGGGTGAGGAAGATGTGGGCTACATGCAGGTTTGTTATAATACCTTGACCAGTGCACAGGCTTCGATCACCGCATCATACCACTCCTTGTCAAATGGATTTCCAAAGAGAACGTTTTCCCTCAGTGTGCCAGAGAACACCCACTGATCCTGGGAGGCATAGGAGACCCGCCCCCTCACCTCCACCACACCCTCCATGGGCTGCAACTCCTTCAGAAGACATTGAAGAAGTGTGGACTGTGGGAGGGGGAAGAGGGGGAGAGGGAAAGTATATACTTACATGTACACATGCATGTACACAATCATAACACAAAACTCAATACTTCTAATGACAAAGATTGTGTGAAGCAAAATATCCAAAAGGGGGCGAGGTTCTCACCTTTCTTGCCCCCACAGGACCAACCACAGCCAGGAGTGGAGCAGCAGAGGTGACCTCAAAGCTGATGTCCCTGAGCACCAGTCTGTCCTTATCCTGGCTCCAGGAGGCTGACATATGGCTAACTTTGACCACAGGGTCTGCTGTTCCCTCTGCATGAAGTGAAGCCACACCCACTTCAGCAACTCCCTCCATTGCACCCACCAGAGGTATGTTCACCTCACTGTCCAAGTTGGAACGGTGGTAGGTAACATAGGGATGGTCACCACGGCAAATGGACACCTCGTCTAACTCTAGAAGTTTCTTTAAATGAACAGTACATGTAGGTGCATATTTACAAGATTACAATTGGTTGCTATGGTTCCCACCTGTATCCTAGTGATGGCCACTTTAGCTTCAATGATCAGAAACACACTGTGCACAAAAAAACGCATAACATTCCGTTGGACAAGGTTAAAGAGCGAGAGAGGAGTGAAGACAGTCTTGGGGGTGAAGGCCCCGCCCACCATGAGGTAGGCTGAGAAGACCCCAAATGCCATTAGTGATGTGGTGCAATTGTCAATAGCCAAATTGTTGCCCTGAATCAAGCCAGCCTTAAGGACGTACAACGACTCTTTGCTGGACATAGACAAAGATAGTGAAGTTTAGTACAGGAACAGGCCACACCCACATATGTACACACAAGCGCAAACACATGTACAGGTGCACATACCCACAGATATATGAAAAACATACATGTAGGATATACACATACATGTAAGATATACACTACAAATACTACTCACACACACTACAAATACTACACCTACATTGTGCGAGGAGGGAGTAGGGGGAGAGGAGGGAGTAGGGGGAGAGGAGGGAGTAGGGGGAGAGGAGGGAGTAGGGGGAGAGGAGGGAGTAGGGGGAGAGGAGGGAGTAGGGGGAGAGGAGGGAGTAGGGGGAGAGGAGGGAGTAGGGGGAGAGGAGGGAGTAGGGGGAGAGGAGGGAGTAGGGGGAGAGGAGGGAGTAGGGGGAGAGGAGGGAGTAGGGGGAGAGGAGGGAGTAGGGGGAGAGGAGGGAGTAGGGGGAGAGGAGGGAGTAGGGGGAGAGGAGGGAGTAGGGGGAGAGGAGGGAGTAGGGGGAGAGGAGGGGAGGGAGTAGGGGGGATGGAGGGGAGGGAGTAGGGGGATGGAGGGGAGGGGAAGAAGTAGGGGGAGAGGAGGGGAGGGGAAGGAGTAGAGGGAGAGGAGGGGAGGGAGTAGGGGGGATGGAGGGGAGGGGAAGAAGTAGGGGGAGAGGAGGGGAGGGAGTAGGGGGGATGGAGGGGAGGGGAAGAAGTAGGGGGAAAGGAAAGGAGGGGAGGGAGTAGGGGGAATGGAGGAGAGGGGAGGGAGTAGGGGGAATGGGTGGGAGTAGGGGGAATGGAGGAATGGATGAGGAGGGGGAATGAAGGGTGAGGCAGTGGAGGAGAGGGAATGGAACGGGTGGAGGTATAATGAAAAGGAAGAAGTTTGGACAAGAGGAAAAAGAATAGATGTCCATAAAGGAATAGAAGATATAGCCATGGGATGTGTGGACGATATGGTCCAATCAAAAACAAACCTCATTCTGGAATAAAGCCGGGTCAGGCTCACTTGCAATGGGACTACCAAGATGACCACCACCATGGCTATGAAGCCAGAGGACCCCACATTGATGTAGAGGAGGTACATGAACACTACAAACACCAGGGGACTGATCCATAGTTGATGGGTAAATACAAATGCCTTGTAAGGATGAAAAATACGTCAAGATAAACTGAAATGTAATTAAACCATTAAACTTGATCAAACCTTTGAACATCATTAGATGCAAGGTTGATCACGTGACCAGTAGTAACTAGTCCTATAGTCACATGACTAAGTTTCAGGACCTGAGAAAGGTACATGTACACGTACTGTATGCATCATGTGGGTACATAACAAAGGTTTGGGCAAGGGTGGGGTGAGGTTTGGGCTAGGGTGCATGTCTTAAAGTGTTGGGGAAGGGAGAAGGGCAGATAAAGCATACATATGATCACTTCAGGTGCATAGATACATGTACATATTTTAAAATCAAGCCACCACCTGTGCTAAATACAATCAAACTATCTAACACACACTAACCATATGTGACAACAAAAATTATCAATTTTGTCCTTTGACTGGTTGTTCTTACAAATTGATGTATCCCTTTTAGGTCAGGTTTTGCACCAATCAATATCCCCTACTCTCAGCTACATGTATCTGCGTATATATTTTAGGAAATGTATCATTGGTTCCTACCAATCATAACTGTATCAGCTCAGTATAACTTTTATACATTCTATGGCCCCAATCATCATAGGAAGCTCAGGGAGACCTTCTAGATGCTACAAATTTAAGGCACAAAATCATGCCCCAGGCACCTCTGGAGCACCACACATCTTCAGCTCTATCACTTGGATTCTTTGTATTGGTACCAATTACGCAAATGGGCTGGTATCAGCTATACAGCTTAGATCTGCTCAGACAAAAAGCATTCAAACATGCATTTCACCGCAATATGGTTTTCGGTGTTGTCAATGGAAAGAATGACCACTTGACCTTTCTTAAGCTTCAGTTCTTTTGTGGTAATACTTAAAACGAATAACTAGTTGGGAATTCTATAGTCATTAGTAATTCCTTAGATTGGCCTGTACATGTACTTCAACCAAAAAGGTGATTTGGCCACATGATGTGCAAGCAATCATCGGTTTTCCTTGCCTCCCTGACTTCAGAAGCCACTGTCGCCTTCCAGCTATGACTGATTAGAAACCCAAAATATCCACTAGAAAGAGCCGCAAAGATAAAGCTTTCAAATCATTCCTAGAACATGCCAATGGGATTGCTAGAAAAAGTTATGAAAATGCTGACGACTTTAGTATGGGCTATGATTAGGGTCAATGTCAGTTATTCCTAGCCACCACTGTGTTAATTACAAAATGCTGCTGCTAACAACCACAACTGACAACTCAGACAACAAGCCATCCTTTCTAGCTATAACTACACTAGCTAGAACTACACCCTATAAGGGAGTAGAGTATTACAATAACTATAACCAACTGAGGTTATTACAATAACCAACTGTGGTTCACATAACCCTTGAACTTCAAATTGGAATTACACATATACATGGGATATGTACGAGGGGGAGTGTTTATACCCACTGATGGTCAGTACACATGTGCAAGTGATGAGAATGCTGATTACTTTATAGAGTATATGCAAGTGGGAGGAGCCTCATGTGGGAGGGGACTCATGGCACTTGGTATGTGGAAGAGGGGCCTACATGCATTTAAGAATGGCCTCACAGTTTTGGTGTACAGTAGGTGTGTGCCATGGTCATCACCCTTATGGACATCCCCAGCTTCTGTCCGGCAAGGAACCCAAGTCCGTGGATCACAGATGTCATCAGAGCCATAACCACAAGGCACAAGGGCTCGCATCAGTTGGTGCAGTCTCCCCCTTATTTGTCTCTCCATTAGTAGCGGGATCTATTCAGTGGGCCCTGATTATTTAGGAGGGTGGAGTCACCTCACACACACAACCACACACACACACCGCACACACACACACAGAGACACACACCAGGTTCACGCCTTTCATCAAAGATATAGAGTTTTTCCCAGTGAAGTTAAAAAATCGCAACATGGGTTAACCTTTAATCCCCCTGTCATCCTACGTGCAGAATTTATGCAAGTTAAAATTAATTTTTAGCAAACTCATAAAAACGGAGAACAAACCAAAATCTCATTGTACTGTAGAAATGGTTATCAATTCAAAAAATACTGGTACTTCCTTGCAATTCTTCGAAGATTGTCAAATACAGTCAATACTGAATTGCTAAAAGATGTATTTTTGGTAAATCGCAAAGCAACTTCAAACACCAATTGCAACAAATAATGTTGGTTAGAACAACATGGGGGTCTTTTGCACTAAGCAAATAAAAAAGTACATTGTAGATTTGGCTTCACAAGCATATGAACGATAGGTATTTGTCAATCGCATGTCGCTGGAATTACCAAGTGAATGGACAAAATCTTGAAAACGTACAGTGTGTTTTCGGTAATAATGGCAAAACCGATTATAGTTAGAACACTGCCATAGAATGTATAAAGTAGCACACACATCATGCTTCAAAAATCATTCAAAAGAAGTTATACATATCGTACTTTTTTCTGTGACAATTAAACTCTCCACATAATGCATTTTTAAGAACTGCATCCGCATCGTGTAACCAAGGGTGTGATATAAAAAATAGATTGACTATTGGTAAATTTTGCACGATAGACACATCAAACAACAGTAGAGAAATGGATGCCAAAAATCTGCATTTCTGTTTATAATGAGATTTTCAAATATTGGTCCTACACATAGGACTTGGACCTGGACATGGGTGAGTCATACATGTACCATAAGACTTGGGGGGAGGGGCATATGCTCACTTCAGAAAAGGCCAAAGGATGCAAGGTACCACAAGATATACAGGACATATACATGTATGCAGGGCTGTTGTCTCCTATCCAGGTCTACATGGAATAGCCACTTTTTCCTGGAAAAGAAAAAATCTGACATGTCTCCTATCCAATAAACCTTGTGGCAGCATCGAGAGTTACGGCAGTAACTCTCATATAGGATTTGTGCCGTATCATGAATATCATTAACGCGTCCCGCGTATAACTCACGAACCGAGAAACTGATAGTGCACCTCTATATTGCTATCGATCCACAATGGAAAGACGATCATTTTCATGTTTTGTTCAAGTCGCTAGACCGTGTACTTTAAGAGAACAAAAAAGCTCGTAGTTCTCGTTCCCAGACCGTAATTTGTCCATAGACGTCGTCGTCGTCGTCGTCGACGTCGTCTTTATGGGTGAGTATAATTCGAGATAGGAAAGGTTTTAAAGAGCGCCAGTTACACCAAAAATCGTAGAAAATTCTGAAAATACATCTTCAGGTATCAGATATATAAATAAAGCATGTAACCAATATACGTAATTTGCAGCTGTTCTCGCGCGCCAAGATATCAGTACGTAATCTCACGTAATATAGAGAGTTAGCTATATTAAAACCGTTCCATGACAATGCTTCAGAATTGTGGATTGTGTATGATTGGCATGGAACAGGTGTGAGTTTCGTTTGTGTTTTTAGTTTTGCTCACCATTTTTAGCTAGCGATGTTGTATTTGTCAAAATGCCTTTACCGTTTACGGCTACGAAAGAGGAAAGCTAAGCGACTAGAGGAATACCTCCTAAATCGAGACTATGAGTTAGAGTCCTCCCGAGTTCGGTACCGGTACGATGCTGATGCTGAACAAAGGCGGGCGTCTGCTGAGGCTCAGCTCGTGACATGTACAGAGCAAATCTGGAGTCGAACCGAGCTTCTAAGAGGTGGCAACAGGAAAAGAATTCTGTTGCGGTGCGAGCTTCTAAGAAGCGACGTTATGAACTGAACTCAGACCAGAAACGAGCTTCTAATATAAGAGGGAAAGCTTGGCGCGTGAGTTTCGAACTAATGGAACAGCTGCAAATGTAACATAACTGTGTTGCTAGGCAATAAACGTGGGAATTACAACGGCTGGATTTTATCGTACAATCGTATTCAACATTATACTACATGTACACCTATATACTAGTAGTCACTTATTAAAAAAAATGAATGAAACAAGATATAAAAAACATTCTCTCTGAGAAAGGTAGTTGTATATAGGATTTGAAAGAAATGGTGGTGTAAAAAGGAAGGGAACAAGGGATTCAGTGGAGATACAATGATTATTCCTATATTTAGCTATAGCACTGTATAGAACGTCATTACTATTATGTTGCAAAATATAGGAATAATCATTGTATCTCCACTGAATCCCTTGTTCCCTTCCTTTTTACACCACCATTTCTTTCAAATCCTATATCTATATACCACTACCTTTCTCAGAGAGAATATGTTTTTTATATCTTGTACATATAGGACTCTCCCATATTCACACACATTATACTAGTAACCTTGCGTCTACGAAGTGTTTCTTGGCCTGTGCAAGTAAAGCGTATTCCATACTGCGGCAACATGTTAATTCACGTACAGTGCGAGTACAGCTGAACGTGCCTTTTCTGCATTGACAAGGCTTAAAACATGGCTGAGATCAATTATGGTGCAGGAAAAACTCCAAAGTTTGCAGCTAAGATTTCTGAACTCGGCTTCAGTGTTCATGCATAATCGGAAATGCAAACATGTACACTACTAAGAATTTTTGTATTCTGTACACAATACCTGCATGTGTATTCTGCTGTTTTGCCGCTGATGACAGCATCACCGGACCAATCTGCATAGTGAACAAGATTGGTTCAAGGAGCAGGTGAAAGAGCTCAGGGAATGAAGTGGCAGTAAGTTATGATTACACTATAAATTAAATGCACGGTTAATTTCAAATTCAACACTTGCAGCCAATACACTATAAAGGTGTTCATTTGCGAGGACTTTCAATCTAGGATGTATGGTTTATCTGGAGCCACTGGTAAGTATTTAGATGGGGGAGCACTGTACAGTTTCCCAATTGGCAAAGTCCCAGAAACCTTGGTATAGGATGAGTTTTGTATGTCACTTTCCATGTCCCTCAATCTCCTGATCTTCCACTAGTACTGGTATCAAAATATGTATTGAAGATATGGGTAGTGCATGGTTTGTGGTATTGTGTTGGTGTATATGTTACAGACAATCTTTGGTAAACCAACACTCAATCTGCCCTTTCTCTAACAACTCTTTCCCTCCCAACAGTATGAACTGGCCACACCAACAACAGTATGAACTGGCCACACCCACAAGATCAAGTAACAACCTAATGATGATTGGCACACTTCCTGCTGAGCCTTTTAATTCTGTCACTTACTACAGGACTTCTTTTGAGCTGAACTTAGAGATGTAGCTTTTACCACATTTTTGTTGTCGCATTTCTTTGTACAAAATGAAACGAGTGACTGGTCTTTCTTCCAATATCAATACTTTTTGTGTGTTTATAGAGTTTCCTTGCCATGACATTACTAAAAAAAAATTGCTACATACATGTACACCTACAGATGACACAACAATTTACTGGAAATGTGCAATTTGTGGGTTTAGTTTAATTATGGATATCAATCCAATCATTATAGTTTCACTGTAACACGGTTTACGTCCCCCAAATACTATCAAAACATCGATCTAGCTTGCATGTAGCTATTTGGGAGTCATATGGAGGTGGTCATTTTAAAGGGCTGCATAAAGGTGCATGTTATAAGAGGTGATAAGGCTAGCCAGCCTACCAAGGAGGTCTGCAGCTATATGTGCTATATGTACGAGTACCATAGTATAAAATCAATTACATAAATATATATTTTAATGCATCTACAAACATTGCATTGTCTCTGCAACAAATGGAGAGTCCAATAATGTGACAACAGTAACCATGACTAGGGCATTTCTACCATGTCACTAGTAGGGTTGGATGGTCCTTTAAAACACGATCAAGTTCAGTAAATCCTCTGATGGTGATGCGATTGCCTACAAGGTTAAGTTTCTTCAGTTTAGAGTGTTGAAGACCCTTGGCCAGTGAACAAATAGCATCATCATCATCATCCAGACCACACCATTTCAAGCTCAGGTCTTCCAATGTTTGGTTGTTGGTCAGTAGATGTACTGTGGAGGGAACATCAAACATCAGGTATGTTATGTGTATTTAATCAGTGGCGGAAACAGGGTACATATGGAGGAACTGATAGTCCACAATTGCCACACCAACCACTCACTGTCTGAGGAGTTATAAAGTGGCATGGCGTTGCGCACAATTTATAACAGTAGTGTCTGTACTCTGTACTGATCACAGCACCAAACATCACTGAACAACACACACAACACTTTAACAAGAGGTGGATCATGTGAGTCCCATGTGATCCTCAGGTTACTCCCTTAGCATAACACTAAGTTCATTATCTTTCTGGAGGTATCACTTCTGAGGCTTCTTGTTCCAACCTCTTCAGTTACCACTCACTGGCTTCTTTATCCCCACTATAGGACCCACTTGACCTGGTGGCCACATACTGCCTCACAAAGGCCCCTGGTGTTCCTGTGGCACCGCATGTTGTAAGGCCGCAGGGATGGTTGGTGTAATATAGTGTGTTCTAGACTCCAACAAGGTTCATGACACCCAACCATATAGGGATACACATACAAAAAGATGACCACATGCATATGCGCAAGGCACTAAATAGAAATACAATATAACTATACTACAGTTGGTACCTCCAGGGCACCCTCTCTGACTGCAACTGAAACAAATCACTCCCAAGTCCGTAACCAACCTTTTTCATCTTGGCTCCACATTGGCTGTAAAATAATGATCTGCCTTATAAAAAACGTAAAAAAAAGTGGATGTAAATTTTACTTCCTGGCAAACCTTAGTAGAAACCTGACTTTTAGTTTTGCAATGCTTGCTACTACATTTAGCTTGAAGCAAGCACTACTAGTAGTATACTAGTTGAGCACTATCTCTGGTCTCCCCATCAACACCTATATTCTCCTGTCCTGACCTTATCATGCTGCATGGCCTCACAACCAGCAGGATGGTTCTCCATTGGTGGCCTCATTGGAGGAACTGGGAACTGTCACGCGCTAATTGGTCTGGGCAAAATGTGGTCCGGGTGGACCACTTTTCGCTGCCAAATTTGGTCCGACTCGGACCACTTTTGGTTGCCAAATTTAGTCCAGGTTGCCAAAAGCGGTCCGGGTTTTATTAAATTGCATCCTTGCCCTGTTATGTTTGTATATACATGTATGGTATGCTACGAAATATGATTTGAGGTAATAAGTGTGTGTATAGTAAATATAAGTGTACGGTACGTGTACAGGGGCGGATCCAGGAATTTGGGAAAGGGGAGTCTAACTAGCGTTAGAATAGCCTCTATATTTAATTTGCTTTGCAACACTTCAATTGTTGTGCTAATAAATTGATGTCATTGGCTGATCGCTCAATGTTATTTGAAGGCAAAATCCACAAATCATGTCTCAGTCACATGATGATATGCTCTCCAGGATGAAGTAACGTAGAATTGCACAAGATAGGCAGTTACATGTAAGCCCTATCTTTGCATGAGTTGGACATGCATGAATATATGATTCCATCACGCCATGGAGCATTTTCAAAATAGTGATGAAGTTTATTTATAATTCATTTTTGGCAAAGACCCCTCCTCCTACCCTCCCTCCCTCCTGACAAAAATAATAGCATATATACATGATGCTCTCAATGAGCTCATCAATGTTGGGGGATGTTGTCTTCCACTTTGTTTTTTGCCCCTTGTTTGCAGCCTTTGATAGACCTCGCTCCATTGGGTGTAATAAATATGTTCTAAGAAACATGCATATTATGTGCAGTAGCACATACAGCTGGTGGGGAAGTTGGGGCAGACCTTTGTACTCTAACTACTCATCTAGCTCCTGCTCCAGATAGAGCACATCACTCCTCACATTTATGCACATGCATAACATGATTTGAAGTGACTTTCCCATTTGTATATAGACCAATGCAAATGCCCTTACCCCCTACCCCCATTCCTTCCCTGGTACCAACATAAATATTATCCATCTTCTATATGTACAACCACCGGTTAATATGTACTATTAACAACTTACCAAGACTGGCTATGCTTTGGTCATCAAACATATTCTCTGATAGATCAAGTGAAGTCAATGTGGTGTTCATTGTAACAGCTCTAAGCACTTCACAAAGGTCCTCTGGACCTAGTAAACAGCCCACAAGTTGAAGTGATGTGAGGGCCTTGTTCTTTCTTAACATTGCCTCTGTGTAATAAAGATAACCATAGTTACAAACCGCACCTACATGAACATATTATAGAGGTCAGTGGTCAGATGATACACATTTCTGTCATAACTCCTTAGAGGAACCAATTATGCTCCCAGCAGAATACATACATGTAGGCCTACATGCATGTGTTGTGCATGCAGTGTACATTTACATGTACACGTAAGCACGAAGACAGTGTGTGAACTTAGGGGTGTATGATGGAGAGCACATATGGTGCACAATGAGTCTTCAGCTGTGTGTGCATGCCCATCTGTACATATAAGGTTGGAGAATGCATGTTAGAATCAGTCTAGGCATATTGTGTACCCACTTTCCCCCTATTGTGAGCAACCAGGTTAACATGTGTACATTGTGCACATGACGGAGTGTGCAAGTCAAGATGAGAGAATTAAACTCTTCCATTAAAGCAATCATGAAAGATTTGAACTCGGATTATCCTTTTTATAAGGATTTCATCTTGGGGAAGTTGTGGGCCCACCTGCTCAAAATAAGTTGGCCCCTGCTAGTTAATATCCAGGCATATGTGTTGTAGAGCGCATGATGTGCACTGTAATACATGTATGTGAGGTACTGCTGGTGGCATGCACAATGGATGCTGCACCAATATAGAAAGAATGGGTATATACTACTCCAGCGTAGCCACACCCTCACATAGATGAAGGGTCTGGACTGTTGCCTTCTAGTGCTGATTAGTTTGTAAACATTACTTTATTAATCCTTATGCATAATGGGTTGTGCAATTAAATGACTAACAGGTTTAGCATTTTTATGTGAGATACCACTTGTTTGGTTGATATGTTCATATCACATAGATGAAGATTGTAGCCTAATATAGTGCTTATATTAAGCATTCCTTCCAACAAAATTATCCAGACCCTTCGTCCACATAGAGTGTGATGCTATGCCTTACTAGGTACATGTATATGCATGGTGGAGCATATGATGTTGGGAGGCTGCATTGTGCTGGGTTGACTACGTGGCAGTTTGGAGCCAGGTAAAAAACCAGTTTGGCCTTGATTGGGCTACATCAAGAGTTACGGCAGTAACTCTCATATAAGATTTGTACCGTATCATGAAATCATTAAAAAACGCGTCCCGCGTATAACTCACGAACCGAGAAACGGATAGTGTAGCTGTTTATTGCTATCGATCTACAATAGGAAAGACGATCATTTTCATGTTTTGTTCAAGTCGCCAGACCTTTTACTTTAAGAGAACAAAAAAGCTCGTAGTTCTTGTTCCCAGACCGTAATTTGTCCATAGTCGTCGTCGTCTTTATGGGTGAGTATAACTCGAGATAGGAAAGGTTTTAAAGAGCGCCAGTTAACCAAAAGCCGTAGAATTTCCTGACAATACATCTTCAGGTATCAGATATATAAATAAAACATGTAACCAATATACGTAATTTGCAGCTGTTCTTGCGCGCCAAGATATACGTAATCGCTACGTAATATAGAGAGTTAGCTATATTAAAACCGTTTCCATGACAATGTTTCACGTATAATTAGAATTGTGTATCGTGGTATGGAGCTTCATTTGCTTTTGCTCACCACTTTTAGCTAGCGAAGTTGTTTGCCTTTACGGCTAAGAAAGAGGAAAGCTAAGCGACGAGAGAAATACCTCCTAAATCGAGACTATGAGTTAGAGTCCTCCCGAGTTCGGTACGATGCTGATGCTGAACAAAGGCGGGCGTCTGCGCATGACATGTACAAAGCAAATCTGGAGTCGAACCGAGCTTCTAAGAGGTGGCAACAGGAAAAGAATTCTGTTGCGGTGCGAGCTTCTAAGATGTGACGTTATGAACTTAACTCAGAGGGAAAGCTTGGCGCGCGAGTTTCGAGCTGCAAATGTAACATAACTGTAAACATTGTGTTGCTAGGCAATAAACATGGGAATTACAACGGCTGGATTTTACCATACAATCGTATTTACTTCTACATTGTACTACATGTACACCTATATACTAGTAGTCACTTATAAAATAAAAAAAGAATGAAACAAGATATAAAAAACATTCTCTCTGAGAAAGTTAGTGGTATATAGGATTTGAAGGCAATGGTGGTGTAAAAAGAAAGGGAACAAGGGATTCAGTGGAGATACAATAATTATTCCTATATTTAGCAACATAATTGTAATGACGTTCTATACAGTGCTAAATATAGGAATAATTATTGTATCTCCACTGAATCCCTTGTTCCCTTTCTTTTTACACCACCATTGCCTTCAAATCCTATATACCACTAACTTTCTCAGAGAGAATGTTTTTTATATCTTGTATAAATAAAGCATGTAACTGATAACGTAATTTGCAGCTGTTCTCGCGCACCAAGATTACGTAATCGTTACTTAATTAAAACCATTTCCATGACAGTGTTTCACGTATAATTAGAATTGTCTATCGTGGTATGATTGGAACAGGTGGGAGTTTCATTTGTGTTTTTAGTTTTGCTCACCACGTTTAGCTAGCGAAATTGTTTTTGTCAAAATGCCTTTATGGCTACGAAAGAGGAAAGCTAAGCGACGAGAGGAATACCTCCTAAATCGAGACTATGAGTTAGAGCTTGGTATGTACGATGCTGATGCTGAACAAAGGCGGGCGTCTGCTCGTGACATGTACAGAGCAAATCTGGAGTCGAACCGAGCTTCTAAGATGTGGCAACAGGAAAAGAATTCTGTTGCGGTGCGAGTTTCTAAGAGGCGGCGTTATGAACTGAACTCCGAGGGAAAGCTTGGTTCGTAGTCTCGTACCCAGACCCACACTCGCAGTAGCGGATGGATTACATCACCGCTACGCGAGAAATGGCGTTGCATTATACTGTAAGCGATAATGCTTACGTACGTTTGGGTTTGGGTACGAGACTACGATTTTCAAACTTAATGGAACAGCTGCAAATGTAACATAACTGTGTTGCTAGGCAATAAACATGGGAATTATAACGGCTGGATTTTATCGTACAATCGTATTTACTTCTACATTGTACTACATGTATAGTGTACACCTAGTAGGAGTCACTTATTTAAAATAATGAACAAGATATAAAAAACATTCTCTCTGAGAAAGTTAGTGGTATATAGGATTTGACAGTGAAGGCAATGGTGGTGTAAAAAGGAAGGGAACAAGGGATCGAGAGTTACGGCAGTAACTCTCATATAGGATTTGTACCGTATTATGAATATCATTAAAAAACCGCGTCCCGCGTTAACTCACGAACCGAGAAACGGATAGAGTAGCTCTTTATTGCTATCGATCCACAATGGAAAGACGATCATTTTCATGTTTTGTTCAAGTCGCTAGACCGTTTCCTTTAAGAGAACAAAAAAGCTCGTAGTTCTCGTTCCCAGACCGTAATTTGTCCATAGTCGTCGTCGTCGTCGTCGTCTTTATGGGTGAGTATAACTCGAGATAGGAAAGGTTTTAAAGAGCGCCAGTTACACCAAAAATCGTAGAATTTCCTGACAATACATCTTCAGGTATCAGATATACATAAATAAAGCATGCAACCGATATACGAAATTTGCAGCTGTTCTCGCGCGCCAAGATATACGTACGTAATATAGAGTTAGCTATATTAAAACCGTTTCCATGACAATGTTTCACTATATCGTGGTATGATTGGAACAGGTGGGAGTTTCATTTGTATTTTTAGTTTTGCTCACCATTTTAAGCTAGTTTTTGTCAAAATGCCTTTACTAAACGGGCTTTACTGCTACGAAAGAGGAAAGCTATAAGCGACGAGAGGAATACCTCCTAAATCGAGACTATGAGTTAGGGTGCCTCAGTCCTCCCGAGTTCGGTACGATGCTGATGCTGAACAAAGGCGGGCGTCTGCTCGTGACATGTACAGAGCAAATCTGGAGTCGAACCGAGCTTCTAAGAGGTGGCAACAGGAAAAGAATTCTGTTGCGGTGCGAGCTTCTAAGATGCGACGTTATGAACTGAACTCAGACGAGAAACGAGCTTCTAAAAGGGAAAGCTTGGCGCGCGAGTTTCGAACTACATAATATAACTGTAAACATTGTGTTGCTAGGCAATAAACATGTGAATTACAATTAAAGGCTGGATTTTATCGTACGATCGTCTACATTGTACTACATGTACATGCACCTATATATTAGTAGTCACTTATTAAAAAAATGAATGAAACAAGATATAAAAAACATTCTCTCTGAGAACGTTAGTGGTATATAGGATTTGAAGGCAATGGTGGTGTAAAAAGGAAAGGAACAAGGGATTGAGTGGAGATATACAATAATTATTCCTATTATTAGCACTGTATAGAACGTCATTACAATCATGTTGCTAAAAATAGGAATAATTATTGTATATCTCCACTCAATCCCTTGTTCCTTTCCTTTTTACACCACCATTGCCTTCAAATCCTATATACCACTAACTTTCTCAGAGAGAATGGTTTTTATATCTTGTTCAGTAGAGATACAATAATTATTCCTATATTTAGCAACATAATTGTAATGACGTTCTATACAGTGCTAAATATAGGAATAATTATTGTATCTCCAATGAATCCCTTGTTCCCTTCCTTTTACACCACCATTGTCTTCACTGTCCAATCCTAACTTTCTCAGAGAAAATGTTTTTTATATCTTGTACATATTGAAGTGTATGGTTGTTGGGGGCAGAGTAGCTGGCAGGGCATGACTTTATCATCCACATGCCCCCCTATAGATGTAATTATAGAACACCTACATGTTCGTCATCTATACAGTAACCATTGACTACATAATGGTTATTATGTATTATTTTAAAAAGAAACTACCAAGACTGGCTATGCTTTGGTCATCAAACATGTTCTGAAAGATAAAGTGGTGTTCATGTAGTTCATAGCCCATAGATTCAAGTGCCCTAGTGATGTGGGTGACCCTAGTGATGTGGGTGACCCTAGTGATGTAGGTGTCCTAGTGATGTGGGTGACCCTAGTGATGTGGGTGACCCTGGTGATGTGGGTGACCCTAGCGATGTGGGTGACCCTAGTGATGTAGGTGACCGTAGTGATGTGGGTGACCCTAGTGATGTAGGTGACCCTAGTGATGTGGGTGACCCTAGTGATGTAGGTGACCCTAGTGATGTGGGTGACCCTAGTGATGTGGGTGACCCTAGTGGTGTACATGTAGGTGACCCTAGTGATGCAGGTGTCCCTAGTGATGTGGGTGACCCTAGTGATGTGGGTGACCCTGGTGATGTGGGTGACCCTGGTGATGTAGGTGACCCTAGTGATGTGGGTGACCCTAGTGATGTAGGTGACCCTAGTGATTTAGGTGACCCTGGTGATGTGGGTGACCCTAGTGATGTGGGTGACCCTGGTGATGTGGGTGACCCTAGTGATGTGAGTGACCCTAGTGATGTGGGTGACCCTAGTGATGTGAGTGACCCTGTGTAATAAAGTTAACCTAATTACACACCAGAGCCATTATGTAACTACATGTACATGTAAAGTCAGAGGTCAGGTGATACATTTTTCCAGCCATACATGTAACTCCTTAAAGGCACCAATTATGCTCTCAGCCATGCAACCTGGTTCTCCATTGGTGGGTGGATGGGGAACTCACCACCCAAAGCCACCAGCTGGCAGGACAATCATTTTATCACCCAACTATAGCCCTTAAAATATGCCAACATCTATGTCATCTATACAGTAATCATTGGAAGTTTGACATACATGTAATGTTGCAACAAGAGCCAACACTACAATCTCTTAATGGAGAAACGTTTTCTTATCTTACAGCCAACACAGATGCTGAGCCAGAGCAGATATTAGAGCAAGAGGATTTTGGTCAAAAAGCCAAGATGCATTTTTTGATGTAAGGGTGTTTCACCCTAATGCATCTAGCTACGTTTCAAAAACTCTTTCTGCTCTCTTTCGCAACAGTGAACAATGCATACGAGATGTTGAACATGGTGTCGACACCCCTTGTTTTTGCAATGGCGAGAGAAGCCACCACTTTTTACAAATGGTTAGCTGACCTACTATCTGAAAAACATGACAAGGCATATTCCCTCATTATGGGCTGGCTGAGATGCCGTCTGTCTTTTGCCATACTACGCAGTGCTATCATGTGCCTGCAAGGAAGCAGGTCTTCTTACCACCACCCAGTTTATTGTGATCTGGTCCTAGCAGAGGGCAGAGTCTCATTATAGGCTAGTTTACACGGTGCACGCAGCGCGCAATAAGGTGCTTTCGGCACCTCATCCCCGAAGGGGACTGGGGACGAGCCGGTTCAATTTTTTTGATTTCACACGACTGTTTCAATACATTGAAAAGTTGGACATTATTAACTTAGTTACACTTGGACGCTAGCGTGGTAAGAATTGAGGCTCTAGAATGTAGACGAGTGAATCGAACATAGTTTGTAAATAAAATACGATCCAAATAATGCGCAATCAATATATACGTCAATCCATAGAGGTATAAAATGCGCTGGATTTTTTTATAAGGAGGAGATACCCTGGGAAACCTCGTGTTATAGTTTTTGGATTTTTAGTAACCGTCTGGATGGGAATAAAAAACGCCAAACAAATGGCAACATTTGTGCCGATATACCGTAATGTTTACGATCATTCTCTACCTAATGTCCATTACGGAACGGCCGTGTTCAACATGCAGCTTCATTTGAGAGTGTCCGAACAGCACCCGGGGTGTAATATGACACCTGATTCGTGCTCCGAGTGGAAAGTTGGGTCCAACTGTGTGCTGCGCATGACCCTATCCCTAAGCCCTAAGGGGCCTTTCGGGCCCTCCCTATTTCCTCTCTCTCCTAACATACACATGCTTCGCATGTTTAGTATAGGCTGGTTTGATCACATATGTTAGTGTGTATTTGTGTTGTAACATATTTCCCTCAGTATATGTTGTATTTGTACATTTACAGTAATCATTGACTAAATACTGGTTATTACATGTATGTATTATTAAGAACTTACCAAGACTTTGAACTTCACGAAAGCTCTCTGAAACTACACGTAGTTCATCATCCGTAAGTTCAAGTGATGTAAGTGTCCCTATGTAATAAAGGAAACCTAGTTACAAACCAGAGCCATGTACCTACATCTAAGGTCATTTTTTTCAGCCATAACTATTTAATCATAGATTGACTGTGCGCTGTTAAACCGTATGTTTAACCAGTTTAACATTTTAAAATAGTTTTTTTCCTATACCTCATCACTCGCACTTTCGAGCATTGACTGCTTTGAACTAATCTAAAGCATGTGTGTCACCATTTTGCATGCATTGTCAGTAGAGTTATAAGCCCAGATTTGGCCCTCGAAACTACCATGTCTCTAATACTACCTACTTTTGCCTACATTATGATTTAGTCATCCGTGCCACAAAACAACAAAAAAGACGTAGTAATCTTCTAGATAGTGCAGCTGTACACTGTAGCTCTTTTTCAAGATTCAACCTAACAAACAACACTTTTACAATCACTAAAAGGCTGCGGCTTCACCAGCATATGAAGTTATATAAAATGAGTAACGAAAAGTAAAGGTGAATAAACAACTTCTGGTGCTCCAAGCTAATGAGATTTGCAGCTGAAGTATACATGTAGCTGTTAAATAGATGCCTTTATATAGAGGTATAGAATCGTAATGGAATAGTGTTAAACGGGTTTAACACTTTGTTAAACCAGTTTAACATTGGTCAATCTATGATTGATGGAACCAATTATGCTCCCAGCAGACTTACATGTATGTTGTGGCTTACCAACCTGGTTCTCCATTGGTGGGTGGATGGAGAACTCACCCCGTCACAGCCAAGAGATATATGAGGCTGGACAATGATATTGGTTACCATTATGTGCAATGGTATGGACCTGAGCCTTGTGTTATGTCATGTGTCACCACCAGCATGGTTGACATGGTGACAGACACTTCATCTTGATTTTGATTAGGTGTGATAAATATGTTCTTCTAAGACAACATGCATATTACATGCAGTAGCGTATAAAGCTGCACAGTGGTTTAAAAATAGGGGTCATGTAGACATTAGTGAACAAGTGATATTTTGTAATTATTCTGATTATGTGTTACAAGAAAATGTTTATTATTAATCATGTTTAATGATCATAAGATTTGAATATTTCAAACCAAAATAATCAAGTTCTATTTCATTTGAATATCATTAAGTATTAAATAACACTATATATATGAACCTTACTACATAAAAATCAAAAATGTAAAATCAAATATGGTGTGAATGCTGCATGCTGACAGACAAAAGTTCAGATTATGTTCCTGTCTCCTGATCCTGATCCTGATCATCTGCAAACATGCAGGCAAGTAGATGTTCTTCCAAAGATAAGCAACTTGATCTTGCATGCTTTTGTGTACAAGACCGGACATTGTGCTCCTCACTATAGGATCAGACTTAATCCATAATCGTGTTATTACATCAGACAAGTTGGCATGCTGGGTAGTTTTCCTAGCTAAATGCTCTCTGTATATGACAAGGTTTTTATTGTTGTGCTTTAGGGGTTCTTCTGATAATGTTCCCAATCCTTTAGAATCATTAGCACTAATCAACCCTTTTATTTTCAACCCTCTCCTTTGGTCTTCATTGCCAACTAATTTTTCATCAGCGATGAATTGTTCTGCTGCCTCAGAATTGCTTTTAAACCGCTTTACGTATCTCTCCCAAGCGTCACCATTGTCTATTTTACGTTTACCGGTATCTTCAACCTCTTCAGCCATAATCGAGCAGCCGCCAACGAACAAAACGAAATGAACGAACGAAGTAACGAACAAACTTTGATCACCGATGCACAGAAAGGATACAATCACTTCAAAACTAGCCATTACAAATGTTTGCACACACGTCTTAAATACATGAGTATGTGCGTCGCAGGCCAGCAAGCACACGCAGGCCTCTACACAATGAACAAAACACGGGCTGTATTGTGTTATTGTCCACACACAACAAAAGGACAGCGCGGCGTAGCGTTGTGAAAGGCCCAGGTGCCAGTAAGTCTCGCAAGTCTTATTCCCACGGTCCACTCTTGTGTTAAATGTATGTTATTAATGAAATTATTATAAACATGGCGCTGTGTATACTGCTGTTGTTTTTAACTTTTGTCGCTCTAACTTAGAACGCGGCGCCTATGTTGCTAGTGCCAAATGGTGGTTAATTGTAGTTATGTGTCATATATGGCCCAGATGGCTGTAGATTCGACTAGAAATGAGTTTAAACTTGGTACGAGTACAATTTTTAAATAATTTTTGTGGAAAATCTTTAAAAACTCACGTCTTCAATATAACAAAACACTACAAATTAGTATCATTTTCTACAGGAGACAAAATGCTATGTAGTAAACATATATACATGTATAACTAAATCCTTTAAGATTCCAACAAAAAATAATTACCTTTACACTTTTAATAAAATTCTCCTTTATTATGCTTTGGCGGACTGTCACTTATTAACCATAAACAGTATGGAAATTTCTCCAGCAGATTATAGATAGTGCTGCAAGGTATTATAAAAATTTAAAAAAATTAAAACGTATACATTATACCCTACTTAAATGTCGGGGTCCTAACCCACTGTGAGCTGGTGGGGAAGTTGGGGCAGACCTTTGTACTCTTAACTACTCATCTACATGTATGTAGCTCCAGCTCCAGATGGAGCACATCACTCCTCACATGTATGCACATGCATCAAATGCTTTGAATTGACTTTCCCATTAGTATATAGACCCATGCAAATGCCCTTACCCCCTACCCCCACTCCTTCCCTGGTACCAACATAAATGTTATCAGTGTAGCACTACTGGTTATTACAATGTATGTACAACTGTAAATTATTAACAACATACCAAGACTGGCTATGCTTTGGTCATCAAACCTGTACACAGATAGATTAAGTGAAGTCAATGTGGTGTTCATTGTAACCGCATTGCACACTTCACAAAGGCCCTCTGGACCTAGTTCACAGTTACTTAGATCAAGTGATGTGAGGGCCTTGTTCTCTCTTAACATCGTCCCTGTGCAATAAAGGTAACCATAGTTACAAACCAGCTCCACTAGGCACCTACATGAACATAAGTTATGTATTATAGAGGTCAGTGGTAAGATGATACACATTTCTGTCATAACTGCTTAGAGAACCAGTTATGCTCCCAGCAGAATATATAGGCCTACATGCATGTGTTGTGCATGCAGTGTACAGTAGCAGTCAAAAAAAAAAATCACACATTATCTTAGTACTACAATCTAGCAGAGATCATATATACATGTAGAGGGATTGGAAACGAATCATGTGCGCCATAGACTCCTATACTTGCAATGCTCAATAGTGCGATTCACACCTCTGGATGTGTTGGAAGGGATGGATTTCTGGAGGCAAGGATAGAAAATCTGCTTTTGTGCATCAACCTCGGTGAGTTTGCTGTGTTTCGGTATCGAAGAATGCGCAAAATTACTTGTCTTAAGTAAAGATATTTATTTATTTACGAACAAGTCTTTGTAAGGTACTTTTCTTGAGCGTGTACGTATTTGTGGGACTACCGTTCATAAACGCAGTGGGTATTCTGCTTAAACTTTACAAAATGTGACTGTCCATAGTCTGTTGTAGTCGACTGTGTGGTTTTTATTAAGCCATCGTGGCTATCGTGTCCGCTATATCGATTTTTGACCACCCAAATCGTCTTACCAAGCGTAACTTTGTGGGACAGTTTCTACACCATCCTAAACCAAAAAAATTCTCTTGCAAATGATTTTGACTGTGCATTGTGTGTTTTAGTCGAAGAGGGTACTTTTACGTATTAAGCGATCTCTGTTATTTATATCTGATTTTTTTTTGTAGGTATGGGTAAACGGCGATTCCAATTACGCCCAGTGAAGAACCAGGTAAGAAGGAAAAGGAGGCATCTCTCTCTTATTGTCTCAATTCCTCAGGATCGCATACATGTGTTTGGCATGGTTGTGACCAGTACCAATTGTGTTGAAAGAGTTCCTGAGCATGAAACACTTGAACATTCTCTACCTGCACCCCTAAATCAGGGCTACCTGTACCATTCCCTTCCACAGGTTTTTGTAAAGATTTGAAGACAAATTCGAGTGACCAGCTTGGGAGGAGATAAGATTACAAATGTTATCTCTTCCTTCATATCCATGCCATCACATCCACATGACCAGCAAGAAGACATGCTGCTGTGTCTACTGAGATGATCTCTTAAACAGTCAAACGCATGGCCCAGAAAGACAGTGCAGAACTCGAAGAGCCTTAGAATGGAGCTTGTAAAAGAACACTACCATTGTGTGTGTGTGTTAGTAATGATCAAAACTTGCACTTTTCTAGCATATTCAGAAGATCCTTAGTAGCTGCACCTGAAGCCTCAAAAGTCATTGGTAGCATTGTCCGCGTTGATTAGTGTTGATTGGCTTCGTTTCCAATCCCTCTATATATGATCTCTGAATCTAGCGACGATGCAGAACGATCTAAAGGTACTGTTTAGGGAGCTAAACAGGTTATAATGGGCACTAGTAATTCCTGTTTACACGCATAACCACATCACACTCAAGCCTTTTTTTTGTGATATGGGGTAGCCTTACTATTGTCATATGGCGCTGGGTGATGGCCCCTTTGTTCGCTTATTGTTGTGTAATCGGATGACCAGCCTCTGGGTATGCATGTATATAAAGATGATGCGCAACTCCAGCGCATGCTGCTGGTCAACAGGCGCTGGAGAGCTTCACCTTTATGTCTGATGCACGTCGCAAGAGCTTTCTGCGGTTAACCGCCTAAGTGCTGTGTCTTTGTTTGACGCAGGCGAACCTAGTTTCCACGGGGAACAAGCAGGCCCTGGTGGAGAGGCTCTTGTAATACGAAGACTCCATTTCTCGTGGCGATGGCAACCCCTCGTCGTCGGCCGACTCGGAGACAGAAGACTCTGAGGCTCATTCAAGTGGGACTGTGAGCGTTCTGCCCGATGGGAGTTCCAGAAACCCAGACGACCCCGGCCCCTCTGGGTTGTCCGCACAGAGGCATGGGAGTATAACCGGTTGCTGCCGTCACCATGAGGCTGCCTAGTCTCGATCCCAGACCCTGATTCCCATAGCTGCGGATGGATTATATCACCGCTACGTGGAAAGAGGATCTGGCGACTAATGCCACTTTTCGTGACCAGAAATATTAAAAATCATAAATGAAGTCATGCGCAAGTCATGTGCCGTAGCTCGACTTGCTCAAAAGTACAATTGTCGGGTGAATGTTTCGAGCGTTTCTAACTTTCTACATTTCACATTCTGCCAACGTTGCGATCCTCGCTAGAGTTAAACAAGGCCAAATCATATATTATTATAGCCCTGCTTTTCAAAGTGCAACGTTAACGCGCAAGAGGTCATCTGAGCAGCTGTCACACTGTATCTCACCTTCTGTTGCGCATCAAAACAGACCAAGCGTGACAGCTGTCTCTTGTTTATAAAGTACCCGCGAAAGGTCAAGACTGTTTTGCTTGACTCGCTCACTAAAGCCGATGGGTAAGAGCTTAGCCTTAGTGAGAAAGAATCTCGTCTCAGTTGCTATAAATCAAGCTATTTTTTGCACAACAAAATCCTCTTACATACAGACACGTCAACTCTCACGGATTTTTCGTGAGTTGCACGGATTTGGCATTCATCTTACAGTCTCACGAACAAGCAATTACATCTCACGGGAAATTTAATGAAAGTTAAATAATTAAAATTGAATTTGTTATCTAAAGTTATCAAACATGGCGGAGTGTATTGAACCAGAACGGGATGTAAACTCTGACACAGACAGCAGCGTGGATTTGGAAGAGTGTATAGAAGAAGAGGAACTGGTTGAAGTGGAGAACGTAACTGAAAAGAGTGGTGAGCCGGATGTTGTATACTTGATTTCAAAGCGTCGAAAATCCCATCAGTCCCCTGTTTCCCGTTCGAAATTAAAATACAAAGGAGCGTTTCAGTACAAGACAAAGTTTTGTAAGGAATTGGTACGAAAATGGCCATTTATATCCTCGGTAACCGATGATCCTCATAAAGTTCGCTGCAATGTGTGTGCTAAGACAGTGAATATTTCTCATCAAGGAGCTGCAGATATAAAAGTACACATCAAAACGAAGACTCACACGAAGCGTGCTAAAGAAAGTCTTAATCAATCACGATTGAGTCTATCTTCATCAAGCAATCTACCTGATAAGGTTAGCATGCAATGTTCCATTTTCTTTTGCTGATACCTTGAGCTCATTGTTTAAAGATATATTTCCGGATTCAGAGATAGCATCTGGATATGCGTCAAGAAAGACTAAAACTACTTGTATAATTAATGGAGCTCTGCGTGATCATTTTCACTCCAGACTTATAGAAGTGATAAAAACAAGGCCATATTCTCTTGCAGTTGATGGTTCCAATGATACAGGATTGCAAAAGATGAATCCTCTGACAGTGCGAGTATTCATGGATGGAATGGTTATGGTACAATTAAGTAATGTGGCCCAATTGGATTTAACAATGCCTCATTCAAATGCCTTTGAAGAAAGAGTATTTTCAATGATTCGAAAGAATAAAACTCCTTTCCGACCAAATCTGGATCCTGAGCAGATATTGGGAAGTATTATAACAACTAAGTTGGCCCTCCCCAAAAATATTATTTAATTTGAGCCACCCAAAGAGCTAATCCAGGCTGCAAAACGTGCAACTTTAACCTACAATAATGCTCATCTAGTGGTTGCCAACAAGTGATTTTACTGAAAATGCGTGTTAATCATTGTCATTGTGTATGTGTTGAGTAGTTGTAGTAATGCGTCATTCATATGGCGCTGTTTTCCATATCTCACGGTATCTCTCACGCAAATACTTAATTACTCTCACGGATACTCACGGATAGAACAGATAAACCTCACTAATAAATGAACTTATAACTTGACGTCTCTGTTACATACAGCAGATACCCAACAGTTTGGATCTTTCTTCTAGAACCCTATAAGTAGGCCTATTGCTCTCAGCGGGTAAAATCCAAAAGCACGAGAAAAAGCTATTTTTCCTTTTTAAGTGCTGCTTCTGTTATACGGTCTGTAGCTATACAGCACAACTCACGTGAGATATCACATGAAAAATAGGTAAACATCGCATGGAATCAGGGTCGGGACCGAGACTAGAGGCTGCCAGCCAACCCGATACCGCAGTTTCCGGTGAAGAGTCTCAATCCGCCACCTCCAATGCTGCTGCTTTGGAGGATGGTGGTGATCCAGAGGGACCTCCCACTCATCGTCGCCGTCGACGAGCAACTGCTTCCTTGTTCGCGCCGCCTAGAACACCGCAGTGAATGCGGTTCACCAAGGACGATTGCCGACTAGGATGTGGTGACCTCTACTCACCGTCGCAAGACAGCCTTCCATGAGGTGGTGGAACAGCTGGGCCCCCCGCAAGGCTTTACCATTTGTTGCGTGTTGTCGCCCATCCCGTTCATGGAGCTATTCCCCTCGTTCCCGCAGGCGACATCAACACTCGAGCATCTCGGACGACTCTAGTGACTCAACAAGCTCATGGTCCAGCAGGCCGTCCTTCTCGAGTCGGTATAGGAGCAGACACCAATCACGCCAGCACCACCGGAGACAATCCAGCAGCCTCGAGGAGTTCTCCGAATCTCCCTTCTCCTCTTGTGTAACCGCTCCTGCCAGGCACCTCGTGAGACGGATCAGGCAAGGTAAATTTGTCAAATTTGATAGACTGTTACCACCTGTACTAGATGAGGTATTTATTGTCCAGCATTCTGGTGTGTTGGAGCTGATAGACACTTATTGTGTTCACTCTCATTCGTGTGCGCAAGCTGACCTGCGGACATTCCGGCGTACTCGGCTACTTCTTCACATTTGGTTAGCAGCGTCGGGATTAGCCTACGGCAATCTAGAACTCAAGATCAGCCAGTGAGTAATGATTGCATTGCTGTACATGTACATGTATGTCCACTAGGTCGGGGAGGGTATACAAAGTTAGAGAGATAGTGAAAGAAATGGCTAACTTGGAGGGTGCAAATCAAGTGCCTGTGACTGAACTACTCACGCGGCTACTGCTCATATTCAATTACAGTAAGGCAGGAGGCGGAGCCTTGCGGGCTTGTCCCTACAAAGCTGGCTAGCCAAGCCTGGACCAGCGTCCTGGCTTTGGTACACAGGTCACCCGGTTGTGGTCAGCGGCACTAGCTGGTGCCACCACTGCCAGGGAGTTTGGGTACAGGGACACAGGTCCGTGGATACTCCTGCCCCTTGCCCCCATTTGCTGCCAATCAGTTAACCAATGAACGTCATGCTTGCATTGTGTTTGGATGCATCCAGCTAGGAATTATTAGAAAGACTATTCAAAACTATTCAAAAAACCGAATTAATATAGACGCCTAAAAAAGTGTTTACAATGGCTATGCTTTGGTCATCAAACTTGTTACATGATAGATTAAGTGAAGTCAATGTGGTGTTCATTCCAACAGCATTGCACACTTCACAAAGGCCCTCCAGGAAAAACCTGACCTAACATAAACACACCTAAAATGGCAGTGTTTTTATGAATGCAACTGTAACGTTCGATCCGAAGTTAAATGCGTAAGACTCAAACGTTGAAGACATACATGTATATGTACTAGTAATATACCCAATTTCATTGAAAACTCAGGCAGAAAACAATCACAAGTTGATTTGGAGAGAGGTAGCTAAATTTGTTATTAACTAACCATTGGTATCACGTGATGACTTTCTTTTTC
Organism: Spongilla lacustris; assembly: GCA_949361645.1. Lineage (NCBI taxonomy): Eukaryota > Metazoa > Porifera > Demospongiae > Spongillida > Spongillidae > Spongilla > Spongilla lacustris. The sequence continues at coordinate 3,244,684 of OX442423.1, read as the reverse complement.
AAGTTCATACTGCCAAGTCATATCACAATAGAGGTATGTAATTATCCCATACTACTACTAAAAAATACAAAATAGAACATAACACCTTTGGGGGGGGAAAAAAAGGCCAAGTATGATGTTCACCACTGTAGTCATTGTAGCCTTTGCATAGAAGTTTCAAATAGTAACATCCTTCTAGTGGCCAAAAACTAACAACTAACACAAAACGATGATCTTGCAATGTGCTAAATAGTTAGCCTTTAATGAATAGGTGCTGGTAAAAACGCTAGGTTAACCTAGCGTTTTTTTTGCTAGGTTAACCTAGCGTTCCTATAGCGTTTTTCGCTAGGTTAACCTAGCGTTCCTAGCGTTAAACGCTAGGTTAACCTAGCATTCCCGTCGTACAGAGTCACAATAATAATGAATGATTGGTGCATGAGAATTACATTATACAGTAAAACAAAGTACTTTAAATACATAGTTAAATTGTCCACATTCGTTTTTGATGAACTTGGCTGCATATTCTGCCTGATTTGGGCCCACAGACACCAAATATACGCCCATCCATTTCATTGGAACACTGAACACAGCAGAAGTTTGGATTTGGAGCTGGTTTTGGGCACACCTTGCAACGCACAGCAGTCCCATGTACTGCCCGGTGCTCTTTTGCAAGCTCTTCAGAATTCCTTCTCTTAGCTGGTGGTTCGCCTGCAATACTATTTCGTTATGAGGCTTTTGAACCACTATCTTTAGCATTCAGATACTGTGTGATGGACATAATCTGGTGCTCAACTTCACATTCCACATCACTTTCCTCCTCTTCACCGCTCTCACTCCTCTTGCGCTTCCTGAGTTGAAGCTGGAATGGAGTGGGCTCTGGAGCACCACCTTTGTTGTTTGTCAGCAGCATTATGACCAGCCTTTCAATGAAGTTTCTGTGGGATGGAACTTGTACATGCCAATTGAAGTGACAGAATGTCTTGAACGTATCCACCTCAATCATCCCCAAAATAGTACACATCAACCGAAACCACCATTTGCTGGTTCCAATAGCATTCTCCATTCCTAAACCATCTTGCCGTAAGTGGTTGTGCACATCAATGGCACATGCTGCTTCAAAATAAGACTTTATCATCTGTGTGCGAGGAACAGTGCAGGTAATGATTTCGGATTCTCCAGTAGTTTCATTGAGGTGCCACCGCTTCCTTGCATGGTCATCAACAGCATGCTGTGATTCCACGTGCTGATGATGATCTTCTTTCTGAACCCAGTTCATTCCAGACATGGTCATAAATATACTTACTAACTCCATGTACTTTCTTTTCAGTATGAATGGTCACTGTGTCACCACGCTTGGCTTGTGCACTAAAGGCCATCTCCTGGCAGAATTTCCTAGGAAACTCCTTATGAGCTGTTTTGAGCAGACCAGAAAAGTATGTGGAATGTTCCAACAGAGTAGTTCAGGTGGCTACAGATGCAAACGCACTGTCTCCATGAATAACATGTCTATGACCATGCAAAAATTCTGTCATCCTGAGAGTAAGAGCAACTGATTTAGGGTACCCGGGCTGTCACAATACCTTTTGCCTGCCATAGCCTCCTTTCCCTCTTGTATCTCCAGAAACAGCATAATGCCAGTCTGTGCATCTGCCACATTCTTGTACTCCACTCCAATGCCCTGTGGCTTTCGGATTATCTTGGAAAGGTGGGGCACACCTTCTGGAGTATTCTCAAAAAATGGAATCCATTTTCCCATTGATTCGTCAATAACCACTTCAGTTCCCTGATCCAAACTTTCTCCGTAGGGCATTGAATGCATCGACTAGTGGCTGGATGTATTTCCACTTGTTGTCAGAATCACCAGGGGGCCAGATCTTCAGGAATCTCTCCCAATCAATGAAGCAGTCACGAGCTAAGCCAAAGCGTTCTCTCATTCTAAAAGGAGGAACAAAGCCATCATCCCTAGTTCGCCAGAGGTCCTTGATTCTTCCAATTGGATGCAGTGTTCTTGCATACAGCACACCCAATGCTCGTGTTCTGAAAATGCAGCAACATTGTCAAGCAGTGAGTTATTTGTCCATTGAAGACAATCCATCCTAAAGTCAATAGGCATCATGTGGTTGAAACATGCCTCTTCATCATGCCAGACTGTCTCTGCCAATGCTCCCTGCCACCTGATTCTTGTTTCAGCATAACGCCAGCCATCCTTGGCATGCTGGCATTCCGTCACACCCCCTTGCAATGTTTCCCATTGTTGACCATGTGCTAAAAGTGAATCGGATGGGCCTGTCTCATGGCTACTTGCTGGAAGAGCATCAGGAGGGTTTAGTTCTTTGTCTAGGTCCTCACACACTGGCTGAGCATCATGATTGAAGCTCTCGTCCTCTTCAATAGCTTCAGGCTGGCTGTTTTGTGGCTCAGTTGATGGCTCTGGAGCGGGATCCGATGCTACGATGTGTTCTTTAGCATTCCTCCAAAATGCTACACCATGTTCAGTTTCATAAAACTGACCCCCAATGTTCCATCTAACTCTCCTCGTGTTTTTTCGAGGCTTAGCTATCACTTCCCCTTCGACATCTGCATTTTTCCATTCTGTACCGAACGTACGCATCAAAGCATCTTTTACGCGCAACTTGGCACCTTTGGCGTGAACTTTAGCGCCTAGCTCTGGTAAACTTGCATTATCACGCCCAGTGCTCGGTGAAACTGATAGCCTACTTCCAGACACAACATTAGCCGCCATTTCGAAGAGGGTACAATAGATAACCACAAGACCTTTGACCCTTAAAAAACGCTAGGTTTACCTAGCGAACGCTAGGTAAACCTAGCGTTCGGCACCTATTCATTAAAACCATATGGAGCCAAACCATCCTAAAAATGAAGCCATATATTTGTTAGACGGTCGTAGCACTAAGACGATGTGTGATGTTTTTTTTTACTGCTACTGTACATATACATGTACATGCAGGCATGAAGACAGTAAGTGTGTGAACTTAGGGGTGTATGATAGAGAGCACATGTTGTGCACAACGAGTCTTCAGCTGTGTATGCATGCCCATCTGTACATATAAGGATGTTAGAATCAGTCTTGGATCAGCTACAGTTTGAAAGGTGCAATACCATACACTGTATTTCTAAAGGCATTAATTCATATAATGCCAATACCACTGTGACATCACCATTCTAATGTTCCACATGAGCAGTAACCACTGAATATGACATACTGGAACAACTTACCAAGACTGGCTATGCTTTGGTCATCAAACTTGTTACGTGATAGATTAAGTGAAGTCAATGTGGTGTTCATTCCAACAGCATTGCACACTTCACAAAGGCCCTTCAGACTTAGCAGTCCACAGTTACTTATATCAAGTGATGTGAGGGCCTTGTTCTCTCTTAACATTGTCCCTGTGTAATAAAGGTAACTATAGTTACAAACCAGCTCCACTACAGTGGAAACCATGATACATGACATTAAATTTTTTTTCCTGCTCTTCAATGTTTGGAATTGGTTTTAACAAAAATGGTATGAACTGATGAAATTCTAATAATGCAGTTTGGTTGGCAAACTAGTTGTCAACAAGAGTTTGAAATTGAAACTTGTCACGTGACGTCTTGGTTTCTATTTTTGGAAATGTGTGCCCCTCGTTCAGCAAAAGTAATTCTAGCTCATTTCTCCTCCGTTCGGAAATGGATGAGGCTGAACGTTGGCATATAACTACCACGCACATAGTTATATCACTTGGTCGGGCCAAATGTTGAATGCGGTAAACAGTTTGAGGACCGCGGCTGCAAATGTGCTGTTTTAGGGGGAGACGCGTTTAGCTGTTTGTCTCATATCACGTTGTGTTTATGCTACCGTAAGTTCACAATGCATAGAAAACAGATATATCTATCTGAAACGCTCGTTTAATGTCAACTTTTGTTTACTTTGTCGCAAAAAAGTTTGCCTCGAAAGGTTGGGTCCTTAAAGTCAGCCATTTTCGGATGAATAACATTACAATTATTTACATTATTGTGGTTATCGTTGTTATGAGTGAAGCGAACAAGCTGAAAACGGCTACCACGAAGAGCTAGTAAAGTTTAAGAGGTACTGCCACAATGGGAAGTTTTGAAACAAAGGAATGCTACAAGGGGAAACCCCAAAGCTGCTGGTTTTAAGAAATAGTGAGCAAAGAACTGGAATCGTTAGCTCAGCATTGATGCTAGGGCACTCGCACTGAGAATGTACTACATTGAACTGAGCACTCTTTGCATTAATCAGAGAAATTACCTCGCTCAGTTCGATGTAGTACATTCTCAATGCGAGCATCGATCCTAGCATCAATGTCAGACAGGTTTGGCATGTGCTGGGCTAACGATTCCAGTTCCTTGCTCGTTATTTGATGCAGTCCTTTGAATTCGACTCGTCAACTTGATAGATTTAACGATTGCCTCTTCAAACCTGCAGCTCTGGGATTTCCCCTTGGAGCACTTTTTTTTTCTTTCAAACTTTCCCAAAGTGGCAGTACCTCTTTGTTAGCTCTTCGTAGTAGCCCGCGTAATACTGGGCTTTCCGTTTGGTTCTGAAAAGAACCGTTATCCGCTTGTTCAATTCTTCCTTCTTCACTCATAACGATAACCACAATAATGTAAATAATTGTAATGTTATTCATCCGAAAATGGCTGACTTTTAGGACCCAACCTTTCGAGGCAAACTTTTTTGCGACAAAGTAAACAAAAGTTGACATTAAACGAGCGTTTCAGATAGAAATACCTGTTTTCTATGCACTGTGAACTTACGGTAGCATAAACACAACGCGATACGAGACAAACAGCTAAACGCGTCTCCCCCTAAAACAGCACATTTGCAGCCGCGGTCCTCAAACTGTTTACCGCATTCAACATTTGGCCCGACCAAGTGATATAACTATGTGCGTGGTAGTTATATGCCAACGTTCAGCCTCAACCGTTTCCGAACGGAGGAGAAATGAGCTAGAATTACTTTTGCTGAACGAGGAGCACACATTTCCAAAAATAGAAACCAAGACGTCACGTGACAAGTTTCAATTTCAAATTCTTGTTGACAACTAGTTTGCCAACCAAACTGCATTATTAGAATTTCATCAGTTCATAACATTATTGCTAAAAACAATTCCAAACATTGAAGAGCAGGAAAAAAATTTTTATGTCATGTATCATGGTTTCCACTGTAGGCACCTACATGAACATAAGTTATGTATAATAGAAGTCAGTGGTAAGATGATACCCTTTTCAGTCATAACTGCTTACAGGAACCAGTGATGCTCCCAGCCTACATCGATTCAGGGACATAGGAACGAAAGAAAAAGTGGTCCGGCTAATGCATACGTAAGTAGGGGCGGGGTCTGGGTGGAGCCCCAGCTTTTTTTTGGTTTTGGTTTTGTTCTGTATGATTTGGTGCAAAATATGCATGACTATACTTTTGTGAATTGATGAAAACAGATCTGATCAGTGTGTAATGGCATATACAGTAAATGCCACATTTCAAACCTCTCGTTGCAGCATGAAACAATGGACAGAGCATCACCTCTCTTTGTGAGCATGTAGAGCTAGCAGGTTATCGCATTTGTGACATACTTGAACAAATTAAGGTGTGCTGTCACTCTTCAGCACTGCATGCACTCACTAATACCTTTGGTAGCAGGGCTAACAAAAACCAGTGCTAATACCCTAAAGCAGTACACTCAGCCTCGTAATGCAACCAAGACTACTTTGTAGCCTATGATTAAATGCTCTCTTCACCAGTCGTGATGGAAGCCTGCATGCAATAACGGCGAGTCTCGCAGTTTATATGTATATACATGCACAAAGATTCACAAATTTCACACCGCCAGTGACACACAAGTCACAGCTTCATAGTTTCCTGTAAGTATATGGAGACTGAGCCGAATACTTGCATGCATTAGCCATTAACACATGCAATGTGTAGTTATACATGTAGTACTACAATAACATTCATTATTGACGTGACTGGTACGTGTATGCGGGCCACTATGCGGCCGGCCAGGTTAAGGGTCATGAATGACATTAATTAATAAACAACTTATCATTTTTCGTTCAGGTAAAATGTTTGTCTGGCCATGGCCTGACCGGCCGGACTGGCTGCTACGGCCCTGTACATGCATGTGTTATGCATGCAGTGTACACGTACATGTAAGCACGAAGACAGTAAGTGTGTGAACTTAGGGGTGTATGTTAGAGAGCACATGTTCTGCACAATGAGTCTTCAGCTGTGTGTGCATGCCCATCTGTACATATAAGGTTGGGGAATGCATGTTACAATCAGTCTAGGCCTATTGTGTACAGACCTAACCACACTTTCCCCCTATAGTATTTTGAGCAAGCAGTGTGCAAGTCAAGATGAGGGAATTAAACTCTTCCATGAAGGCACTTGAGCTCAATTTTTCTCGGGTTTTTTTTCCCTCTTGGGGAAGGCATCACTTGCTCTAAATAATTGGCCCCTGGATCAGCTACAGTTTGAAAGGTGCAATTCATGTGAGATACCATATTTCTGAAGGCATTAATTCATATTATGCCAACACCATGAATTACACCACCGTTATAATATTCCACATGAGCAGTAACCACTGAATATGACATACCGGAACAACTTACCAAGACAGGTTGAGCTTTGGTCATCAAACTTGTTATATGGTAGATCAAGTGAAGTCAATGTGGTGTTCAGTGTAACAGCTCTGAGCACTGCACAAAGGTCCTCTGGACCTAGTCCACAGTTGATTAATCCAAGTGATGTGAGGACCTCGTTCTCTCTTAACATTGTCCCTGTGTAATAAAGGTAACCATAGTTACAAACCAGCTCCATCCCTTTCATCAACTGAGTTACCATGGAGACCATCCTTAGACACAGGACAGTAAATCATTTCCACAAATGAAAAGAAGACATTGAAGTGTACAGTGGAACCTGTTTTAAAAGGTCACTATCAGACCTAAAATTTAAATGACCATTGTAGAAAGGTGGCTGCTTAACTCAGAACACTCATGACTTTAGCTATGTCATAATATGGCCAGTGACCAGACAGAACATGCATGCATGCACAGCACAATATAACTATTAGTTACATGTACTTATACTCCTCGTCCAAAAACAAACAATCACTGCACCAATATAGAAAGAATGTGTATACATGTATGCTACTCCAGCTTAGCCGCACCCTAGCATAGATAAAGGGTTATGGTTATTATGTATTATTAACACATTACCAAGACTGGCTATGCTTTGGTCATCAAAAATGTACTCTGATAGATGAAGTGAACTCAATGTGGTGTTCATTCCAAAAGCATAGCCAGTCTTGGCAATTTGTTAATAATACATAATAACCAGTAAGTAGTCAATAGTAACTGTATAGATGACATACATGTAGGTGTTCATCCAGTTTGTACCTGGCTCCAAACTGCCACCTTACTGGCCAGTCAACCCAGCACAATGCAGCCTCCCAACATCATATGCTCCACCATGCATATACATGTACATGTACCTAGTAAGGCATAGCCACACACCCCATGTGGACGAAGGGTCTTGCCATTTACCTACATGTATATTCTTGATTCATGCTGATACTCATTTATGATAATTTTTTTGTAAGGAATGCTTAATAAAGTAATGTTTGCAAACTAATCAGCACTAGATTAGGCAACAGTCCAGACCTCTTCATCTATGCGAGGGTGTGGCTATGCTGGAGTAGCATATAACCATTCTTTCTATATTGGTGCAGCATCCATTGTGCAAGCCACCAGCACTACCTCACATGCATGTATTACAGTGCACATCATGCACTGTACAACATATACTGCCAGCACACATGAGCAGAAGCCTACTTCCCCAAGATAAAACCCTTAAAGTAGACATTGTGTGTGAACTTAGGGGTGTATGATGGAGAGTACATGTTCTGTAAAATGAGTCTTCAGCTGTGTGTGCATGCCCATCTGTACATATAAGGATGGGGAATGCATGTTAGAATCAGTTTAGGGCTATTGCGTACATACCTACATGTATCCACACTTTCCCCTTATAGTATTTTGAGCAAGCCTGCAGAGTGTGCAAGTCAAGATGAGGGAATTAAAAAGGCACTTGAGACCAAATTTTTGGGGTTTTTTTCCCCGCCTTGGGAAGGCTTCACTTGCTCGGCCCCTGGATTAGCTACAGTTTGAAAGGTGCAATACCATATTTCTGAGAAGGCATTAATTCATACTATGCCAGCACCAATGACATCACCGTTCTAATGTTGTTCCACATGAGCAGTAACCAGTAACCACTGAATATGACATACAGGGACAACGTACCAAGACTGGCGATGCTTTGGTCATCAAACGTATTCTCTGATAGATAAAGTGAAGTCAATGTGGTGTTCATTGTAACCGCATTGCACACTTCACAAAGGCCCTCCAGACCTAGCAGTCCACAGTGACTTATATCAAGTGATGTGAGGGCTTTGTTCTCTCTTAACATTGTCCCTGTGCAATAAAGGTAACCATAGTTACAAACCAACTCCACTAGTATGAACATAAGTTATGTATAATAGAGGTCAGAGGTCAGATGATACACTTTTCAGTCATAACTGCTTAGAGAACCAGTTATGCTCCCAAATACATGTAAGCGGGTCATTCTAGACGCCTAAATCTCATATTCTAACACCACTTCCCATATACCGTATTTCAGTCCATTTGTCCGTTTCCACTCTCACACGAAAACATAAAGAAATATACCCTTTTAGCATCAGACGAACCATTGAAAGTACATTATGCTAGTTATTAAGTTTGCAGTATTAATAATTGCGGTAATATGGCGACCGAGATGGCGACAATGGAGGTGGAGGTTCCAAAACCCAGTCTGTTCCAAGGACGGGATATGCGACATAATGGTTAATGTTGAATGCGGTGGGCAGTCCCACTTATGCGCACGAGTGTACCAATTAATAGCTTAGCCAGAATTTGCTGCTAAGCAAATTACAACAATATACACATTCTTTCTTGATACGAATCACTGAAAAACGAACCTAAACCTACACAATATCATGCAAAGCATCGACGAACTTTAAATAAATGACTGAAAATACGGTTCATGTACATGTACATGTATATTCTCCTCTAAGCAAAATCACATATTAATATATGCATTACCATTTCCTACTGTGTTTTCATAGTCACTAATGGTGGTGACTATGAAAACACACTAAACAAACACTTGACCCAAAAAGGAATTATGAGGGAGGATTAAAGATGGCTGCTAAGTGGCACCCCAGCCGAGTGCATGAGAATCCTGCACATCTGATCAGCTAAGTTGCTAGCATCTACCCACCCTAAAAGTTTGGTGGGGATGATGCTATTTTTGAAATTCATCAGCTCTTAAACCCCAATTCTTATAAAGTCCATCACTGCTATGTATGCCAACATAACATCCATAAATGTATACAAAGATATAGACAAAAATGGTCAGGCAATTATATTCTAAACAGGTCCAAGTTGCCCCAAAAATTAATTATTCCAAGGATTGTAGTTAATAAACGGTACAACTTGGGGTATGCATATATGCATTTTTCATATAAGAGAATATATATGGGAAGTGGTGTTACAACTGATATGAGATTTAGGCGGTACAATATTGCCTAGAATGACCCAAGCATGAAGACAGTAAGTGTGTGAACTTAGGGGTGTATGATGGAATGCATTCCCAAACCTTATATGTACAGATGGGCATGCACACACTCATGTACACAACATGTGCTCTCCATAATCAGTGTAGGCCTATTGTGTACAGACCTACATGTACATGTAACCACACTTTCCCCCTATAGTATTTTGAGCAAGCAGTGTGCAAGTCAAGATGAGGGAATTAAACTCTTCCATGAAGCCACTTGAGCTCAATTTTTCCCATTCCTTTTTTCTCCCTTGGGGAAGGGTTCACTTGCTCTAAATAGTTGGCCCCTGGACCAGCTACAGTTTGAAAGGTGCAAATTAATTTGTGACACCATACATGTATATTATTCACAAGTATATAAAAACATTCTCTATGAGAAAGTTGGTGGTAGAAGGTAATAATGGTGTAAAAAGCAGGGAAACAAGGGTTGGATAATAAGGAAAAATGAAATAGTCCTATATTTAGCACATGTGTGAACAATGTATTGTTCTACAATGTGTGCCGGCTAAATATAAGACTATTTCGTTTTTCCTTAATGGCGCTAATCCGTCGGGGGACAAGGAAATACAGGACCTCTTTTGTTCTCTTGAACCACACGGTTTTGCGACATGAAACAAACACGAAATGTCTCTTTTTTTGACTCCTTGTTCGATACCGACAACTAGCTATGATCTCCGCTTCAAATACAGAGAGAATGATGTTCTGTTATCATTGCAGCTGGTACAACTCGAAGATACGAGTACATACGACGCATATGACTATAAATCTCTGCCATTGCTTTACGAAACGATAGACTACTAAAAATACCTTTTTAAAGCCCATGCATGCAGCCTTACTAGGTAAAAAAAAACGTACAGGAGGAGTGTCTCTGATTGTGCTGAGTCATGCCAACCACAGTTTACATATGTGTGGATGATTATTACATATCTCCACTTGTGACCCATGTAAACATTGACAGGTGCCAAAAAAAGAAAAAATGGCGTCCTGATGTTCAATTGATTGTGGTTCCCAGAGATACAGTAGCGGTCACAAAAAAGTTATAATTATGCCGTTGCCGTTGCACGGTCGTTAGAATAATCGGCACATCGGTCCAACTGTACTGCACGGTAACGGTATAATTTGTCACTCATTTATCACTTTTGACACGTAACGCCGTTAGATTTAAACCGTATGTTGATTGAATACCGTTCCTGAGCGTGTGTGCATTATCGATCGCGTTCAAATTGTTGAACGTTCAAACGCGTACGCTGCGAAGTTTCACGAACGTTCAAACGCGTACGCTGCGAAGTTTCACGAACGTTCAAACGCGTACGCTGCGAAGTTTCACGAACGTTCAAACACTGCGAGGTTTCACGAACGTTCATTTCAAACGCATCACGAAATCATTGGCTACGCTAAGAACAGCAATACAGTCAGTAAAGACTTCTCAGAAAGTTGGCGAAACAAATTATCTTTGGAGTTATTCAGCAATGTTGTAAACGGTTGCTTGAACGGTTAAATAGGGTCTACTTCTACCTATAAAATCATCAACGAGTAGGGTCTACACAAGGCCTATGGGAACCTTGGTATGTACAGAGATATTATCTCTGGTATGTACAGGTGGTTACTGCTTATCACTGGGAAATGATTTTTGTCTCCATATACATGTAACATTGGAATTTACAAGTAGATGTGCTGATTGATAATCATTTGACACCTCATTCTTATGTCCTATCAAAGGGGAGGAGGGGGTTGTGTGTACTCATTGCCTATCAAAGAGGAGGAGGGGGTGTTCGCCTATCAAAGGGAAGGAGGGGTGTTCGTACTGATGTGCCTATCAAAGGGGAGGAGGGGTTGTTCGTACTGATGTGCCTAGCAAAGGCGAGGAGGGGTTGTGTGTACTCTTGTGCCTATCAAAGGGGAAGAGGGGGTTGTTTGTACTGATGTGCCTATAAAAGGGGAGGAGGGGGTTGTGTGTACTGATGTGCCTATCAAAGCGGAGGAGGGAGTGTTCATACTCAATGCCTATCAAAGGGGAGGAGGGGATGTTCGCCTGTCAAAGGGAAGGAGGGGGTTGTTCGTACTGATGTGCCTATCAAAGGGGAGGAGGGGGTTGTGTGTACTGATGTGCCTATCAAAGCGGAGGAGGAAGTGTTCATACTCATTGCCTATCAAAGAGGAGGAGGGGGTGTTTGTACTGATGTGCCTATCAAAGGGGAGGAGAGTGTTGTGTGTACACATGTGCCTATCAAAGGGGAGGAGGGGGTTGTGTGTACACATGTGCCTATATCAAAGGGGAGGAGGGGTTGTGGATGTGCCTATCAAAGGGGAGGAGGGAGTGTTCGTACTCATTGCCTATCAAAGGGGAGGAGGGGGTTGTGTGTACACATGTGCCTATCAAAGGGGAGGAGGGGTTGTGTGTACTGATGTGCCTATCAAAGGGGAGGAGGGGGTTTGTTCGTACTGATGTGCCTATCAAAGGGGAGGAGGGGTGTTCGTACTGATGTGCCTATCAAAGGGGAGGAGGGAGTGTTCGTACTCATTGCCTATCAAAGGGGAGGAGGGGGTTGTGTGTACTCATTGCCTATCAAAGGGGAGGAGGGGGTGTTCGTACTGATGTGCCTATCAAAGGGGAGGAGGAGAGTTGTGTGTACACATGTGCCTATCAAAGGGGAGGAGGGGGTTGAGTGTACTCTTGTGCCTATCAAAGGGGAGGAGGGAGTTGTTCATACTGATCAGATGTGCCTATCAAAGGGGAGGAGGGGTTTTTTGTTCCTGGGCAGTTATCCTTGCTTGTGGCAAAAAAACTGGCGATGCGTTTCAATTTGAATGGTGCTTTCGTCAGACCACATAACATCGTTAAACTAAACAACGGCGAGACATTGCGTGTTGATGGCTTTAAAAGCCATCAACACGCAACGCCTTGCCGATATTTGCCCAACCGCTTTTCTACTACGCGCTACCCGCGGAATGTCCAGCGCTTGTCGACAGCGAAGGATGGTTCTTATTGAGAGGTAGCGTCCTTCAGACCGGAGTAATTGCATGGAGCTGAAGTGTCGACGTCTCTATGATAGCCACTTCCGTCACTTTGGATAATTGCCCACTTCCTTGTTTCCAACTAATTAAACTCGTTGCTCCAAAGTAGAAGGGCGGGCCCTACCACCGCGTTTCGTCGGTGGTAGGGCCCGCGTTTCGTCGGTGGTAGGGCCCGCCCTTCTAGCTCCAAAGCGCTTTATAAATCTGTGAATTCCTTGTCTAGAAGTCATCATCCCTTCTTCAAATAGGCGTTTTCCAATCTCTGGTGCCTTCAGACCCTTCCAATGAAAGAAAACTATACGAAGCTTCTTGTACGTGGAGAAAACCATTTTCTATCGTTCCGACCGCACACGTGGCTAACAGCCCTGTATGACTTTAAAACGGTACGGCAGTCTGCGTCTAAAATGCACGGTGCTCATTGTCACTTAAAGTGATATGAGTTATTTTAATCAGCAAGGTAACGACACGGCCTTGAACGGTAACGGTCAAACCGTGCAACGGCAATGGCATAATAAAAAACGTAAACTTTTTTGTGATCGCTACTGTAACTGATATTCAGACATTTTATTTCTAATAAAACATAACAGGGTGTGGCTTTGTAAAAAAATATGTCGAGTTTCATTCTGCAAGTGGTCTGAATTCTGTAAACCGTGTCATAAACACATATAATTTTTAACCCTTTAACCTCTATCATAAACACATATTATAATTTAGTTGTACATCAAAAGAGCATCGATTTGATACCAAATATAACCCTGCAAAATCTGTGAGAGCAAAGTAATAGCTCAGCAAAGGAGCAAAAATGTGGAGAATCATTAATTATTCATGAGATGTATTTCGTAAACCATTAAAGTTTTTTGACTTTTTTTTTCACCAAAGTTACTTTCATATGAGGACTGAAAAATATGAGAAGTTGCAACAAATCTATAGCTATGCGTCCAACTTTAAGTGATATTCACATGGATTGACCCACCTGCACTCTGGGAAATGTACCTGCACTAGTGCAGGTGTGCACCCGGTATTTCGAACACTGTACTGAAAAAACTTACCAAGACAGGCAATACTTTGGTCATCAAACTTGTTACATGATAGATTAAGTGAAGTCAATGTGGTGTTCATTCCAACAGCTCTGAGCACTGCACAAAGGCCCTCTGGACCTAGTCCACAGTTAAATAGTTCAAGTGATGTGAGGACCTTGTTCTCTCTTAACATTGTCCCTGTGTAATAAAGGTAACCATAGTTACAAACCCTTTCATCAACTGAGTTACCATGGAAACCATCCTTAGACACTTCCATGGACATTAAATTATTTCATGTCCAAAGGAACCTGTTTATAAAGAGGTCACTATCAGACCTAAAATGAAATGACCATTGCACATTGTAGACAGGCGGCTGCTTAACTCGGAACAGTTGGTACCTAAATAATATACATGTACGACTCATGACTTTAGCTACATGTATGTCATAATATGGCCAGTATGCAGAGGTGACAAGCTAACTCAGGTGTCCGTGTTGTACTGCACATCTACATGTACTGCACAATATAACTACATGTATTAGTTACTTATACTCTGCCAAAAACAAACCATCAGGCTTCTAATAGTTCAATATAGTAAATACAGCATCTCATTGTAACATATACATGTACTGCACTTCAACTCCAATTAAAGCACTGCCATTTGATTGGTTACTCTTGTTTATAACATGAAGTAAGGATGCGTAAGAGATGTAAACATTTGCTTTGAATTATCACTGATATGTTCACAGGATTTTATCATAGATATTATACGGAAGGGATTGGAAACGGGACGTTTTAACACCAATTAACAGGTTCCATCAGTGTAGTAGGAAATAAAATGGCGGAATCAATGAATTGCGATGCTCTAACTGTTGTTGGTACCATACTTAAACAAAGAGTCGAACACATGCACTTTCCTATATTTAGACGGAAAGACTATCCTAATGGACGCTGTACATCAAGTTTTCCATTCATAATTCTTCGTACTTGAGACACAATCGTGAATCGACGGTGTCCTCCCATTCACACCTGAGTTCCAACGAGAAAAAAAGAGTATTTAATGTGGAAGTACACATGTACATGTAAGTTGTCCACACACCAGAAAATAGGCCTCAGCAGGCGCTGTACGCCCACAACCACACACATGTCCAAATGGTTATCAGCGACTTTTTTATTGGTGTACTAAGTGCATTAGAGACAAAACCAACAGAGGTCGATTTGTCTTAGTAAGATCTCCTCGATTATGCACAAACATAGCCAATGCGACTAAGCTATCGTTACCTGTACGCCCACAAAGGCATCGCTAAAACACGGAATGCGGGTCTAATGAAAAACTCGCGTCTGAATACATCTACCGTCAGAAACACGCATTTCTTACTATTAATACCTCTCGCAGGACACCAGCTAAAGTCTCAAACTTGACAAATATCTTTGTTCTTCGAAAAAGTTCTAGTAACGTAGTCGCTAAGAAAGTGTTAATTGATACTACACTGACGGCCCGTAGGTTGGATAATGCAATGTATTATAGCACGTGATCCGTTTCCAATCCCTTCTGTATAATATCTATGATTTTATAAAGAGGGTATTTATTAAACACACACAGCTGATCAAATCAAGGTTACTTAGTAGACATGCTTATTGTGCGCACATACATGTACACATACAACATAACATAAATATAGACACAGCTAGCGCATTCAGTCCAAACCCCTTGAACCCTCGGCACACTCCCTGATTATATTAACTACATGTAGGCATGTTATTAAATGTTGAGGTACCAGTGCAATCTAATTAAAGAGCACCACTCAACAAACCATTCAAATGCACCATGATATCATAAGATAACCATTTCTCACCATGGTAACATGTAATAACTAAGGTTAGCAGTGTGGCTGGTAATTAATAGCTGCCATCTCAGTGTACTGAACATTGATGTTAATTGAGTACTGAATGATTACTAACAAAAGGAGGGGATGGATGGCTTGCCACCTAGGGGTATCAAGAGGTTTCCAGGAGGCATTTTGGCCCAACTGTGTGGTAATTTATTATCTCATCTGATATTAAACATTTATAGGTTGATCATTTTTGACAGTCCCGACCCAGTTTCAATGTCCTTAGCCTCACTGCTCACCTAGAACAATAGCTCCTTCATCCCCCAGCCTATCATTGCCATTGAGGTCAATACTCTTGATGTAGTCAAAGGCTCTTCCATTCTCAACTACAGTCAGCATCTTCATACACTCTGCATTCATGAAGCACTCCTCTAGGTGAAGGCTGCATGGGTGCCTGCCGTTGGCAATATAGTACCCAGTAACATAACAGTCAAATGGGTCCAAAATTGTACCAGCCAATTCCAACACCCACTCTTTGTAACCCATACTGGCCATACATGCCTGTACATGTACATGTATGAGGTCAGGATCATGTGCTTCAAACAACCAATGGAGGCTTTCAACCAGCACTTTGTCTTCATCAATCATCTCGTGGAATGCTAAGCCAATTTGTATATCATCTTGTGATAGACCAGCCATGAACCTCGCAACCATTATCATATTACTCTTCCAATAGGATGTCTTGCATACTAACTCGGCCATCTCACTAGGAGGCAGTGATGATGCATACAAGGCTGCCATGAACTCCTGTACAGTTTTATGTATGAAGTGATATGAAGATGAACCAGAGCTCTCCAAGTACAGTTCTGGGACCTCTTGGAGCAAACCTGCACACAGCAATGGAACATCACTGATATGGGATTACAGACATACATGCACATGTATGCACAGCAGTAGTTACTTTCACCACTTGTACCAATACCACGTAAACAGGCCCCAATGTATATGTACAAATATAGGGGGTATCAGCACATCAAGAGGATGGTAAGGGGAGGAATTAACATAATGGATTAATAAGTTTCATGTATATGACATACGCATGTATAAATGGTAGCATTAAAACTGTTTTTCTATTCCTATTCCGATTTAAAGTAAACAATAAAAAAGTTGGTTTACAGAAACAGGGTGAGGGGCTGCAAAAATTCAGGGGTGCTGTACAGTAGGGTGTGCAACCTCCCCTGAATAATGAAAACCGAATACTTTTAATTTAAAACACTAATCGATTTTTCAGGTTTTTCTGGATCTGAAAATCGATTTTTCCGAATAGGTTATGACAATTTGCCAGCCGAATACCTAGGTTATTCAGGTTTTCTGCTCACTGAGCCACCTAAATGTACTCATCACACCAGATACCCTCACAGCAAATATAAAAGTGTGAAGGCCCCCTATTCTTTGGTGTCAACACCAAATCAAGTGTGACCGTCAGACCTAAGCGTCACTCAAAAAGCAGAAGGGGGGGGGGGGGGGGGGGGAAGGGGGAAAGAAAAAAAAGGGAAAAAAGATTATGTATTGGCCTGCAGGATTTGAACCCGTGACAACCTGAACTAAAGCCCTATACCTAACTCCACAAGTTATCACGACATGATTGGTTTATACGTAACTTTATAAAACTGAGTGAAGGTCACACCACATAACGGGGTGAATTCACACGATGGGTGTGATCAAACAATTTAGTGTGATTGTCACCCTTTTTAAAACGTACTACGAGTGATTGTAGGTGACATTCACACTTTTTTATTTGCTGTGCTCCTACAGCTAAACCATAACACCAGATGCCCTCAGCACACAAACACACTCAGCAGTGCCCTCATGAGGCACACAACCATAGCTACCCAGACACCCTCCTACAACTACCCACATTACACCAGATCAGTACAGCTGCATCCACAGATACCCACATCACACCAGATGCACTCAGCATACAACTTCAGCTACCTACATAGGCCTAAATCGCTTGGCCTAACCACATACCATTATGGGCGTGTCCTGACCCCCACGCTGACATCTACCTACAAATCGTACCCGGTGCCAAAAGACTAGAACCACAGATAAAGTTTACGCACCACCAGCCATGCAGCCTCCATTTCACCATTGCGAGTTTTGAAAATACTAGTAACTACGTAGGCCTAAATGCGATCGCAGGAATATCAGCTCAGAAGGATTGATGCAAGAAACCAGCTAGTTCGAAATGCACTAAGCGAACTAACTTGATTTGTAGCTGGAGCTGTCCATCATCATGACACGTGAAGAAGGAGATCTGTTGGCTAGTTCAAATTACTGCCCGTACTATGTATAGATATGTTTCAAATTAGAAGTAATTATTACATGTAATATCATAAACACGTATCTGAATATCATTATAAAAGGTATTCATATAATGGTGAATTGTCGATGCAGACGACGAATACCTAAGTACCTCGCAATGGAGATTCACAAACTGGTTATTTAGAATAGAACAAATCCAATAATCGATTTTTCAGAGTAGTGCTAAATTACTATTCGAACGGATAGGTTTTTGCGAATATCCGATTAACTCAAATAACCTGATAACCAGTTACACACCCTACTGTTCAGTTGATAAAATACAATGTTTATAACTTCTTCGACCACGGGGGCACCTAGTCTCGGCCCCAGACCCAATAATTGCACTACATCATTGCTATGTGAGCATGTGACAGCCACGCGAAAAATCCTAATGAATGCACTGCTGCAATCTGACGGGTATACATGTAGATTCCTACATGGTTCGCCACGAATTTGTTGCATGCAGTGTCTCCAGACCCTACTGATCTGTAGTGGTGATGTAATCCATCTGCAGCTGTGTCCAAATAAATAAAGCCCAAACCCTACAATACAAACAGCTGGCAGGGGCCTAGATACATTGTATCAGGGCAAAGCAGGGGTTGATTCAGGGTTTAGGAGCAGGGATGAAGAGGGGTGTGTGGGAGGGGATAACCCTTCTACCCAGTACAGTAAGTTTTCCCTTTAAAGTCTGGGGCAAAGCTTTAGCCTCTCTACCACTTTTGCAATAGACAGCAGTTTGCAAGTTCTGACATACAACATATATGTACCTCACACAATATGGTACATGTACATGTACACTCAGGCCACACCCTAAATCTTGTTACTATAGCAACAAAACGGACCACACCACTTCCTACCTAATGTCTCCAATGCACCATCTATTCCATGGAATATCAGTTGATCTTCTTTAGCGCCATCATATGCTAGCTTGGCCAGTACCAGTAGTTGTGAAATAGTTTCCTCTGACACATCACCAAGCCAAGGGTATCTTGATGGCTTGTCTGTGAACAGTGGGATCAAACATATCTATCTTCATACCAAGGTGGATATATGGTATATTATTATACAATGCATAGTCTTTATTTCAAGTGGCCTATTACATGTATATCAAGAATTGATCATTCATTGTATGTAATTGTACAAGTACATATATACTGATTCAGTAGTGTGCAGTAGTGGTGACGTACTGCTACATGTGGTTATACTAAATACACACCAATGGATCAGCTTACACACATGCACACATGCAATTCATGATCGATTCCTGAAATATTGGGCCATTGCTAATCAACACCAAGCATCAAAGGTATATAATCCATATACATGTAAATGCATAACATATCCACATACATGTACATGTACACTCACTGTATATTGTATTACAGGTGGATATGGTCTCTGTATGCACACATCCACGAACAGACAAGCTCACACTTACTTGGGATGGTACATGTTCTCTTGGGTCTCTTGGCAGCTGGAGGCTTCACTGACTTCTCCTCATGACGCCACAGTACAGTCCTGACCAACAATTGGTACACTTCTGTGTGAGTTTGAGGAGGTTGGCTTTTGTTCTTCATCTGGTCTCTGAATACCTGTACAATGATGGCACAGTTAAGGGGAACATACATTAAGCCATGGATGTGAGGATGATGTTCAAGATAGGACTTCAGCTGGTCCCTTAACTCCTTGTTGTGTTCAAGGACACCATCAATATATTGCTGGATCTCTTCCTTACCAAAGCCAATCACCTCAATGTACTGACATTTCTGTGAGTGACACAGCTGATAGAGGTTTTGGTTAGCTGAAGGTCGGCTTGACACCAACACTGTCATGCTAGGAAGCACCTCCCCTTTGATGATGTCAGCAAAGATGGATGATGTCTGCAGATCTGAAGACAGTTCATCATAGCCATCAAGAACCATCATCACACCATCTCCTCCATGTGACCTAATCCAATGGACAACAGTCTCAAGCTCTTGGGGTGCCTGTTCTTTATGACGGAAAAGGTCAGATATATTCTTGGCATTCTTCACACTCTCATCTCTCAGGTGTAGGAGGACAACAAGATGGTAGCCATGAAGGATCTCCTTTTGGGCCCAGCAGACCGCAAGGTGCCAGCTGAGTGTTGATTTCCCTATACCAGGAACCCCTTGCACTATGACGCAGCTAGCCCTCCCACCGTTTCCTAATAAGCCAACCTGTATAAATGCAGGGTTGCTCGTATTAGACATGAATTAAGTAATGTGATAGATTTGTGGACCACATTATTCGCTGCAGTAGGCCTACACATGTACCTGATTAATGTTGATGGTCTTTTTCAGCTTTTTAACCTCTTCCAACTTTGAGTGCATCATTGCCCGTCTGCAATAGTCTTCTTTCTCCTTAGGGAAGTCTTTGATGCTCTCAACTGTTGCCAGGTTAACATAACCTTGAACATCTACAGGTGGCCATTCAGTTCTTATTGGTACCCTCTTGTATGCAGCCTTCAAGTACTCTGCATATTGGATCACTCCCTGTGGGACGTCAGTAGTGGGTGTGGCCGGAGGAGGAGCTAGATAGATCACCAGTATTATGAATACATTACACAAATGTAGATGATACCTTCATTTTTCCCTACATGTAGGTTACATACTCTTTCCACCAGATCTTGGCGACCAATATTGAAGAACACATTGGCTAACTTCTCATATGTTGCTGAGTCAAGAAAACGTGCCTTCCACATACGGAACATATCATAGTTCTGTCGGCCCAACCCCCCAGGATTGTGGGCTATTTGTTCTTCCTCAACATCGGACAGCCCCAGTTCAGCAGACACGCTCCTCCAATGTGGAATCCATCTTGATATCTCCAGGAGGTGTTGATCGCTACATCGCTGCTCCAGCTGGCCAATAGGTACGCTGCGAAGAAGGTCTTCTATGGTGGTGGCCATGGCTCTGTGATCGAGGAAGTTGCATTATACGTCTTGTAGCTTAAAAATCCACACACCACTAAATGTTCATCACGCTGGTCCCGATTTGAAAGTGTAATACTGGTCTCGTTCCCAGAGTAATATGACGCAATGCATAATGGGTACTATATAAATATTATTTCATTAATTTTAATCTTTAAGGAAGACATGTTTATGCATATTTCATAGCTCTGTACATACAAGTCACGAAAATGATGCCGATCGAGCCAGATATTGATTTACCCATAGTCTGGCATAGATTGATGACCTAACGTAAATCAATCTATGATTAACCTACCACCTACATTGTTGTAAATAATATACATACGTAGCCTGCATCTGAGATGGCCCTTGAAAGAAGAGCCCTCACATTTGCCCTGTCAAGGGTCTACTATTATTTATTGCTATCAAGACATGCATGCCTACCGGTAATCATTAAACCACGCCATGCCGATGGAGTGAACCCGTTGGCTTACAATGCACTTAAAGTAACGGCCTGTTAGTGTGTTGCGATTGGGTTGAATTTGTCATCATTGCACTGATTGCAGTATTAAACCTGCGCTGCAGCTACCGCAACTTACTATACTACGATATGCGATTAATTAGTAATTGGTTGTGTTGGTACACAAGGCAAGCTAGGGTGTGGCCACGCACAGCATGGTGAATGATACTGATATGGTTGTTCCTGGCATGAACGCTATCGTTATCGCAAGTAGTACCACTTCAGCCGTCTCTGTCGTGTTTTGCTTGGCTATAGTTGTGCTGGTACTAGCTTTAAAGCTGCATAAGAAGCTGGTGTATCGCCTCGCTCTTTACCAAGTTATGAGCAGTGGCGGATACAGGGGGGGGGGGGGGGGTCGGTGGTGTCCGGACCCCCCCCTCAGACCCGATGATGAATAAAATTAAGTATCAATACTATTTATGAATGCAATTAACAACATCCCACGTGATATAGCGTATCATCCAGATGGCAAGCAATCTGTTCACTCAACTCATTCGGCAAGTATCTTGCGTTACTTTTCCAAGAAAGCAAAAGGTAGCTATGTAATGCGCTAAAAGATTCAGGCCTACGTGTACAGGAATCACGCACCCGCCCGATCGCGTTATCTCGTTACGCCCGGTATTCACCATAAACTACTGTACTTTTAAGTTTATGGGTTTTCTATAGTCCCACTGACCAGTTATCACACAGGCCACTTCTTGTATCGAGTCCAAAACGGACAACAACCATTAGTTCAATAAAATGTGAAATGCGGATAAATACGTTCTGTTCCATTCCCCCACCCCCCCAACCATTATTTGCCGCCATTTTTTAGTCTTTCGCCCCAGTTTAAGGCTTAGAAGTATTGATAGATAGTCTGTGTCGCTAAGAGCGGGACCCCCAAAAGCTTCCGCGCTTCGCGCGGGAGGGGGCACATCCCCCTCCCGCACCCTCACCCTATTGATTTTCATGTCGGACCCCCCCCTTCCAGATTTCCTGTATCCGCACCTGATGAGTGCATTGGTATTCGGAGTACTCTGGATTGTCTACGTGTTTGTACGAGAGGAGACCTATTCTGTCCTACTTTTTAACGTTTTCCGCATTCTTTTGGATTGCACCGGATTAAGCGAAGTAATGTTCACCACGTGGGTAACTGTACATCTGTTTGCTATCGCTATTTTTAACAAGAACCTGAAGAAACTGGAACCAGTGTATGTGGTAAGCTCCGTATTCTTCCCGTTAGTTATCGCACTACTGATGCTTACAACGATGTTTACTACAACTGCTAAAAATCCAAGTTTGACCAAACCAACAGCCATAGAAGAGATTATAATCACCACTCTAAGTGGTGCATGTGTCATAATCACGTTCTTATCGGTGATCATCTTGGTTGTCATTCTCTGCTGCAGAGCATATCGAAAGAAGGCTGGAATACCTTCCCAGTTGAGCCAGCAACATAGAATAGCACTGTATGAAATGATGCCTATTCTGTCATTTCCAATCCTGTTTCTCATTCTTGCAATTCCAGTCTTTGTTTACGTAGTATGCGCAAACCTCAGTATTAGCGGTGATAGCTTAACTGCTGTTTCTATCTCATATGTGATTGTGGCACCTTGTTGGGGGATTACAGCTGCTCTCTCACTCACAATTCATGTTGGTGTTATTCTGTGCATCAGGAAATGCAAGAATGCTTCAATTCATAACAAAAAAGAATTGAAGAAAACTGGATCGTATGGAACAGTGAATGAAAGTCTACTATTATTGCCTACTCTCAAATGGCAAACATTTTTATATGTCTCATGGTTCAGGATTATAATGCTTATTGTTATATTTTTAGATCATAAACGTATATTTGCTTTCAATGGGTTAAAGTATAGGAAATGTGACATTTTTATTTAATTGCATGTATTTTAAATGGCCATCATGATGATATTGAAATCAGGTTTGGCCAGATGGTTGTTCTGTGCTTTTATAAAAGAGTTGTGCAAGTAGTAAATGTGGGACTGCTGGCCTACATGTAGGTGGGATAAAAGGTAGTGGCTTTTATCAAGAAGGACAGTACATGTGCTCCTACAGCAGGGCAGTACATGTGTTCCTACAGCATGGCAGTACATGTGCTCCTACAGCAGGGCAGTACATGTGCTCCTACAGCAGGGCAGTACATGTGCTCCTACAGCAGGCCACTCTTCTACTAGAACTCGTAAATTTGCATGCAATGTTCTGTGAGTGTATGCATGATTAATATATTCAGGTGTATTTTCAATATCACTGAGGCTCCTTACAGTTTTATTGCCAGCTAAATGCACAGTACAAAAAAATGATGCATAATACAGAAACCTAATCACTTAAAAGATATTAAACATCAAATAATTTAAAAATCCTGTGGAAAATCAGTGACTGGCATCATTTACACATAATCTAAATGGATTTTATGATTCATATGAAAGCTCTATAAACATGCAATCCCAAGCAAAATGATTTCGTATAAATCATTACAATCACACGATATCAAGGTAAAAAGTAAAATGTGGTGTAGGTGTGCATAGTTCATATGCAATCTTTATGGTACGGTGCAGCAGTATTTACCTTTACTTAAATTTTAAAATAAAACCATTCTCCATCTTTAAAATAACTTCTATTTGGATTTAGCATACACTGTCAGTGCATTTATTCTTTCATTTTTTTTTTAAATCTCCGAACATCCTTATTTAAGGAGGATGGTCCTTAAATAAGGACGGTGTTGAATAATGAGATCAGATTTGGTTGTTTTAAATATCACCAAAAGTACATGACAAATTTATTTTTATCACTATCATTTGTAAATACAATTGATATAATACAAACTAAGCACAATACATGTAATAGGACACAAAGGTCAATATACATCATGAAAAATAAATAAATAAATAATTATCACTGAAAACTAAAGATGTCACTTTGTTGCCAGTGTGCAGGGAGGAGTGCTGCTCCATCATCAAACCCTAGACCACATCACCATTTCACTCTAGAGCCGCGCAAACACAGGCTAGCAGATCTTAAGATTGCAAAAGATAGCCTTGCATGTTCTATCAAAATCCTATTAGGGAAACCATAATATTTGTATGGTTTTATAGTTAACAGTGGCTATGCCAACTATATGTATTACTACTGTGCATACTGAAGTCAGAGATGACTACTAAATATAATTATTATTCGTGGAATTCTTTTGAAGCATAATGAAATATTGAAATATAGTAAAAGGAAATGCATCCTTAATTAACTGCTTACTTATGCAAACTGAAGATTAAACATTTAAAATACCACTACAAATTATCCATACATATGCACTACATGTATATTCTCTGATAGCTATGGTAATTTTGCACCATCATTATTGTACTTTGGGGCAATATCACCACCATTACTGACAGCCCATGTGATAGTTACATGTACATGCGCAAAGTGATAAATTCATATCAAGTAGAACTGCAACACTAATGTAATAAGTACAATATCACCACTATTACAGGTGTAAGCTTTTGGTTTGATGGGCCGTTGCAGCAATCTGATACAGTTCCCTTGAAGCTGTTGGTCCTGTCTTGTCCACCATTGTTTTCAGCACAGAGCTGGGGTCTTGCAACAGGACTAGAGGTTCAGCACACTCCACTATCTGTCCACCATCCATCACCTGATAACAGTAGTACCACACATCATTAACATATACACTTACATGTACTGCATGTACATGAATATCACAATATGGACATATACACCGTGTAATGTGCTCATTGTGCACGCACACATACATCTACAAACAAACTGATGCCTACAATTATGCATACACACAAAAGTGTGCACAGATGTACTTATTTCCAGCACAAACATGCATGTACATGTGTGTATAAAACACACACAAGGATGCCCCTACCAATGTACATGTACATGTGGTCCTATCATGTGGTCCTATCATGTACACTACAACATGCACAAAGATGCCCCAGCTTACCAATATCCTATCACAGTCCATGATGGTGTTCAGACGGTGGGCTATGGTGAGCACAGTACACTCAGAGAAGCTCTCCCTGATGGCACTTTGAATGATCCCATCAGTTCTACATGTATAATGGGGCATGATCATAAGACACACTCACATTGAACAAATGCACACTTACGTGAGGTCCACATTGGCTGTGGCTTCATCCAGTATCAATATCTTGTTCTTCCTGAGGAGGGCCCTGGCCAGACATACCAGCTGCCTCTGGCCCACACTGAAGTTGGACCCTCCTTCTGACACCTCACTGTCCAGTCCTTCCTCCAGATTTTCCACAGCTGCCTTCAACTGGACCTGACCACACACACACAGAGTACACACACATGGTGGTGTGATGGTGGCCTGGGTACCTGCTCCAGTACATCCCATAGTTGCTGGTCTTGGTATTCCTCAAATGGATCAAGGTTGTACCTCACTGAGCCACTGAAGAGGACCGGGTCCTGTGAGGTGGTGAGTGTGTGAAGAGAGTGGGTGTGTGAAGAGGAAGAGAGGTCATTTGAAGGAAAAAAAAACATACATATATGTCACACAGTCAGGAATGGAGATGAGCACAGGTAGAAGTCATGCAAAACAAAACGATGGAGGGTGGGAAAAGATGGGAAGAGGCCATATGGAAGTCAGCAGTTTGCAATACACATGTACCTGGGGAATAATGGACATCTTCTTCCTGAGGTCATGGAGTCCTATCTCTGTGGTCTGTACTCCATCTATCTTCAGACCTCCAGTAGGTTCAGCCAATCGGTACAGCAGAGCAATCAGTGATGACTTCCCAGCACCAGTCCTTCCCACTATGCCAACCTGTTTGGCAGGACTTTATACACATAGGTCTAATAGCATTGTGCTAACCTTCTCTGCAGGCCTGATGGTGCACGAGAGGGACTTGAGAACAGTGGGCGTGTCCTCTGAGTAGCGGAAGGACACATCATCCAACACAATCTCTCCTCTCTGGGGCCAATCGTGGGGGGGCCTCCGGCTAGGTGGGGTGCTGTCCAATGGAGCCTCTGGTTCAAGAGCACTGTACTGGAACAACCTTTCTGCTGACACCATCTACAGCCACACCCAATCAGGGTCAAGGGTCATCCAACCATCAGAAATATCCAACCATCAGAAACATGTAGTAAACCTTCATGGTCCAGATCAATTTTTATAAAACGTCTCCTACCGTGTTCTCTACTTCAGCGCTCAGCCTCACACAGAACTGGAACGTTCCACTCAGTGACACGGTGTAGGTCAATGCAAGTCCCACTAGTCCTGCATTGAGAGCTGAAGGGGAAAAACATCATCACACATGTATGTGCCTCTGCTGATGTGGTGACCAGATAGATCACTTACTAGATGCCAGAGGGACAGAGGCAAAAGCTACTACGGCAAGGAACACTGCAGTGAGCAAATCAATCCTCATCCCAAACCACCTGGTGGTCACCAAATAGAGGTACCAGTCCTGGGAATGCACATTCAAGTACTGCCTGAAGTACTGATTGGACGTCTCCTCTTTGCCAAACGCTCTGATGGTGGAGAGCCCCAGAAGGGAGGTGGACAGGTGGGAGTATATGGGACTGCGAGCTGGAGAGGGAGTAGTAAGGAATGTGATTACGAGAGGACAGTACACATTGAGGTATTGATCTGAGAGGAGTACATGACTACATGTACATTGTGTATATCACAATGATGAAATAGAAGGGGCAATAAATGGAGCAAATGTATAAATGGAGCAAATGTAGAAGGGGCAATAAATGGTGGGCACTAAATGGAGCAACTGTAGAAGGGGCAATAAATGGAGCATATGACTACTGTGTGTTAAAGTAATGCTTGAATAGGCAAAAAAAAAGGGGGTGCAAGGAAGTGGTGATACATGTACATGCATGGGGTTGATGGTAGTACATAACATGTATGTGTTATGTGTGCGCATTGTCCATACAGTGTGCATACCTATGGCCTCTAAACGCTTAATATCTCTGGCTGTTTTCAGATAATACCGTCTCAGTGCCAGGAATGATACAATAATGAAGACAGCCGGGATGAACACCCAGTAGTTAGCAACAGCAGCAGTCAGAATGGAGAAGAGGAACCGCAAAGTCAGCTAGAACACAGGAGAGATGGTCTGAGTAAATAGCCATTGTGTGGACACGCCTTTTACAGCCAGTGCAATCATTAAACCAGCTACATGTATTGTATGCATGTAGTACTATTACTCAAGTAGTAAAGCTACACCCTGTATATTTAGATAATAACCACACATACATGTACATAATTATACTAATATTTAAATTACAATGACATACATGTACATGTAATTCACAATAATATAATTGCTTGCAATGACACATTCGTATCTTGTTTAAAGATGTCACGTTGGCAATGTAATGCAAGTAATGTGGGTCTCGGTAGGAGACTATAACTTTAAAGGACATTCACTAATCTTACTTGCCTAATTAGAACAAAGTATATACAAACAACTGATTTTCGATACAAACTCAACCTTAAGGTGTTGTGCTCATTCATGGAGATGCTTTGTGCATCATTACATGACATGTGGGTCTTAAAGTCATTAACTGTCCACCATACTGGTGCTCACGTTACTATGGAAAAGTATGGCCTTATAACTCGTTTTATTAACCTCTAAGGGATTGGATTTTGTCTTGTTTTGTAGTGCATCACAGTAATATCTAAACGATGCCCTGAACTCATGTACATGTACACATGTACATGTAACTTAGTATTTTAACCAATACTTTATAATACTCAGCAAGACATCAACATGGCAAAACGTTAGGGAATTAATTCACATGCCTGAAACAGCTCAGTATTTTGAAAAGTTGTCCGATAATTGTTAATATGTATTGAATGATGCATTCCATTAAGTGAGTGATTTCTATTCATCATCTGGCTAACTGCTCCAGTATTCCAGTTTGCACGTCAAAACCAGGCCACACAATAACAGTACCATTAAGATATCAATACTGGTGACCTGGTAGTGTAGCACTGGTACTATTGTATATGCTGCTTAATATTTAACTATGTGCCAATATTGTTTACTTTACAGTAATGATAAATTATGTACATATGATACCAACCATTATTACTTGTATTGGACTTTATTTCTGCAATATGGTTCTTGACACTAGCACTCCATCCAGCTAACCCTTCTCAACACATCTACCCATGCATGTACATGTTACATTAACCCCCTCGTTCTCTTTTACCATCAACAGCTCAGTCATTTGGAAAGGCAACTGGTCGTCAAGTGATGACACATCCTTAGAGAATCTATTCAATACTCGGCCTGCAAAATATACCAAGTGAAGCTACATGTAGAGGCCCCGCCTCCTAGAGCACTAACCAATCGGATTGGTGTCAAAGAACCGGACAGGCACCCTGAGGATGGACCCAAAGGTATTGTTGTGCAGCAGCCGTGAAGCATTGACAGTAACCACGTAAGCCAGGACCACCCTGATGAAGTTCAGGACAATGACCAGACCTGTGAGGCCCCCCGACACACCAATCCTCTGCCCATGGTTTAGGGAGCAGTATATTGGTAGGCTTGCATTGGACGCAGAGCTGTTTCCCGCCAAACACCCGGCCCTATGGGACAGAGGACAAAAATGGAGGACCTGATGTACCATAGGAATGCTCTCCTTACCACTCGGCTATCCACCAATCTGACAACACGCGAGTTCCCTGCTCAAAAATCAGTCATGGTCACAGGGATCTGCAGTTAACCCTCTGCTCACCTCCCCAGCTATCATTACCACCAGCACCACTAAGATGAACAGGTAGCCTGATCCCAGGTGGAAGTACTTGAGGTAGGTCTTGAAGGAGATGGATCCATGACCCCTCTCTTCAGAGGGCATGGCAAAGGGGCGGGACTAAAGAAGACATTCTGACTATCATGTTACCCTACGCAATAAAAATTGTCACCTTGTTAGCAGACTGGTCTTTCTGAATCACCTTCCCTCCTCCTCCATTCCCTTCAGCTGCTGGTCGCCATGGTAACATCAAACACAGAATATTCATGGCTACCACTTACAGTGGGAGGTGCCTTGCATATTACTAGTAAGCTCGCTACCTGGGCTACAAGCCACTCCCACCTCCTTCAACCCCAGCAGCAAGCTGGTATTGACTCCTCTGGCCTGCATATCCCTGATGGTACCGAATGCCTCTACCCCACCCTAGATAATGCACATACATGCACACACAACACACACACAAAACACACACACACATGTTGTATACACACATACACAGCACACATACATACATGTACATGTACACAGCACACATACACACACATGTACACAGCACACACACACACACATGTACACAGCACACATACAAACACAAACACACACACAGAACACACATACATACATGTACGTGTACACACACATACATGTACATACATGTACGTGTACACACACATACACACAAACACAAACCATCAATATAGCCTCCATCAGTACGCACAACAAATTAACCCACATCCTTCATTGCCAGGATCTTGTCGGCTTGCTCAGCAAACTGGACCTGGTGGGTCACCAGCACCACTATAGACTTCTTCAGCAAGCCTCGTATGCATCTTAGGTGGGAGAGGGATCACATGACCACAGCAGGGATCACTTGACCTCGGAAGGGATCAGGGCAGTTGCCTCACTTGTCAAAGATGTGTCTAGCCACCACGGTGTCCACTGCACTGAGGGGGTCATCAAGGAGGCACACCTGGGCCCTGTGGTACACTGCCCTGGCCAGGTTGACCCTGGCCTTCTGGCCCCCACTGAGGGTCACTCCCCTCTCCCCCACCAGGGTGTGGTCCCCATTTGGGAGCTGCTCTATATCCTACAAAAGTGCACAGCAGGTTTAAGGTTATGGAAATGGGCATGACGGGTGGTAAGTGGTTCAGGTGAGGGGAGGGGAGAGGAGGGGAAGGGGAGAGGAGGGGAAGGGGAGAGAAGGGGAAGGGGAGAGAGGGAAAGGTAGGGAAGGAAAAGGGGAACTATGGGAGAAGGGAAAGGGTGACAAATGGAAGGGATGGGGTGAGGAAGATGTGGGCTACATGTAGGTTTGTTATAATACCTTGACCAGTGCACAGGCTTCGATCACCGCATCATACCACTCCTTGTCAAATGGATTTCCAAAGAGAACGTTTTCCCTCAGTGTGCCAGAGAACACCCACTGATCCTGGGAGGCATAGGAGACCCGCCCCCTCACGTCCACCACACCCTCCATGGGCTGCAACTCCCTCAGAAGACATTGAAGAAGTGTGGACTGTGGGGGGGGGGGGGGGAGAGGGGGGAGAGGGAAAGTATATACATGTACTTACACATGCATGTACACAATCGTAACACAAAACTCAACACTTCTAATGACAAAGATCATGTGAAGCAAAATATCCAAAAGGGGGCGAGGTTCAAATGGGGGAGGGGCTCAAATGGCAGAGGTTATTATCACCTTTCCTGCCCCCACAGGACCAACCACAGCCAGGAGTGGAGCAGCAGAGGTGACCTCAAAGCTGATGTCCCTGAGCACCAGTCTGTCCTTATCCTGGCTCCAGGAGGCTGACATATGGCTAACATTGACCACAGGGTCTGCTGTTCCCTCTGCATCAAGTGAAGCCACACCCACTTCAGCAACTCCCTCCATTGCACCCACCAGAGGTATGTTCACCTCACTGTCCAAGTTGGAATGGGGGTAGGTAACATAGGGATGGTCACCACGGCGAATGGACACCTCGTCTAACTCTAGAAGTTTCTTTAAATGAACAGTACATGTAGGTGCATATTTACAAGATTACAATTGGTTGCTATGGTTCCCACCTGTATCCTAGTGATGGCCACCTTGGCTTCGATGATCAGAAACACACTGCGCACAAAAAAACGCATAACATTCCGTTGGACAAAGTTAAAGAGCGAGAGAGGAGTGAAGACAGTCTTGGGGGTGAAGGCCCCGCCCACCATGAGGTAGGCTGAGAAGACCCCAAATGCCATTAGTGATGTGGTGCAATTGTCAATAGCCAAATTGTTGCCCTGAATCAAGCCAGCCTTAAGGACGTACAACGACTCTTTGCTGGACAAAGACAAAGATAGTGAAGTTTAGTACAAGAACAGGCCACACCCACACATGTACATACAAGCGCAAACACATATACAAGTACACATACCCACAGATGCATGTACACATAAAGATACATACAAATATACACACACACTGCAAATACTAATCACACACACTACAAATACTACACATACATTGTGTATTTGTACATACACATATACACAAACGCACACACACTACAAATACATGTACACATGTACACGTGTACACATACCTTCTTAATCTGTCGACCACGCCCTTGAAGGCATGCTCCCAGGCATACATCTTGATGACCCTCATCCCAGAGATGACCTCATTCATGATCTTCACACGCCTGTCAGTGATCCTGGCAGAGTTGGACCTTAGGAGGGGAGGGGAGGGAGTAGGGGGAATGGAGGGGAGGGAGTAGGGGGAATGGAGGGGAGGGAGTAGGGGGAATGGAGGGGAGGGAGTAGGGGGAATGGAGGGGAGGGAGTAGGGGGAATGGAGGGGAGGGAGTAGGGGGAATGGAGGGGAGGGAGTAGGGGGAATGGAGGGGAGGGAGTAGGGGGAATGGAGGGGAGGGAGTAGGGGGAATGGAAGGGAGGGAGTAGGGGGAATGGAGGGGAGGGAGTAAGGGGAATGGAGGGGAGGGAGTAGGGGGAATGGAGGGGAGGGAGTAAGGGGAATGGAGGGGAGGGAGTAGGGGGAATGGAGGAATGGAGGTGGAGGGAGAATGAAAGGTGATGCAGTGGAGGAGAGGAATAGAAGGGGTGGAGGGCATAAATGGAAAGGAAGAAGTTTGGACAAGAGGACGAAGAATAGATGTCCATAAAGGAATAGAAGACATAGCCATGGATGTGTGGATGATATGGTCCAATCAAAAACAAACCTCATTCTGGAATAAAGCCGGGTCAGGCTCACTTGCAATGGGACTACCAAGATGACCACCACCATGGCTATGAAGCCAGTGGACCCCACATTGATGTAGAGGAGGTATATGAACACTACAAACACCAGGGGACTGAACCACAGTTGGTGGATAAATATAAATGCCTTGTAAGGATGAAAAATATGTCACGTTAACATGAAATGTAATTAAACCATTAATAATTAACCTGACCTGATCAAACCTTTGAACATCATTAGATGCAAGGTTGATCACGTGACCAGTAGTAAGTTGTCCTATAGTCACATGACTAAGTTTCATGACCTGAGAAAGGCACACATGAAAAGGTACAAGTAATGTATGCATCATGTGGGTACAAAGCAATGGTTTGGGCAAGGGTGGGGTGAGGTTTGGGCAAGGGTGCATACCCCTTAAAGTGTTGGGGAAGGGGGGGGGGCAGATAAAGCATACATCTGATCACTTCTGGTGCATAGATACATGTACCTATACATATTTTTAAATCAAGCCACCACCTGTGCTAAAAAAACAATCAAACTATCTAATTACCCACACTAACCATATGTGACAACAAAAATCATCAATTTTGTCCTTTGACTGGTTGTTCTTACAAATGTATCCCTTATTAGTCGGGCTTTGCACCAATCAATATCCACCACTCTCAGCTACATGTATCTGCAGTACATTTTAGGAAATGTAACATTGGCTCCTTCAAATCAATATTGTATCGGCTCAGTATAACTTTTATACATTCTATGGCCCCAATCATTATAGGAAGCTCAGGGAGACCTTCTAGATGCTACAAAATTTAAGGCACAAAATCTTGGCCCAGGCAGCTCTGGAGCACCACACATCTTCAGCTCTATCACATGGATCCTTCGCAATGGTACCAACTATGCAGATGGGCTGGTACCATCTATACAGCTTAGATCTGCTCAGACAAAAAGCATTCAAACATGCTTTTCACCGCAATACGGTTTTCGGTCTTGTCAATGGAAAGTAGCTGACCACTTGATCTTTCTTAATCTTCAGTTCGTTTCATGATAATACGTAAAACGAATAACTAGGTGGGAATTCTATAGTCATTAGTAATTCCTTTACAACTTAGATTGGCCTGTAAGTGTAGTTCAACCAAAAAGGTGGTATTGCCACATGATCGGACGTGCAAGCAATCATCAGTTTTCCTTGCCTCCCTGACTTCAGAAGCCACTGTCGCCTTCCAGCTATGACTGATTAGAAAACCATAATATCCACTGGAAAGAGCATAGATAAAGCCTTCAAATCATGCCTAGAACATGCCAATGGGATTGCTAGAAAAAGTTATGTGCATGGGGGAAAAAGCTGACAACTTTAGTATGGGCTATGATTAGGGTCAATGTCAGTTATATTCCTAGCCACCACTGTGTTAATTACAAAACGCTGCTGCTTACAACCACAACTGACAACTCAGACAACAAGCCATCCTTTTTACACAACTCTAATAGACACTAGCTACAACTACACTAGCTAGAACTACACCCTATAAGTGAGTATTAAAATAACTATAACCAACTGAGGTTATTACAATAACCAAATGTGGTTCACATAACCCTTGAACTTCAAATTGGAACTACACATATACATGGGATGTACAAAGGGGAGTGGCTATACCCACTAATGGGGTCAGCACACATGTGCAAGTGAAGAGAATGCTGATTACTATATAGAGTATATGCAAGTAGGAGGGGCTTCGTGTGGGAGGGAACTCATGGCACTTGGTATGTGGGAGAGGGGCCCACATACATGTACCTTCGGTGCATTTGGGAATGGCACAGTTTTTGGTATACAGTAGGGGTGGATCCTCACAGCTCACCTTTTGGTGGATAGCTGCCATGGTCATCACCCTTACGGACATCCCCAGCTTCTGTCCAACAAGGAACCCAAGTCCGTGGATCACAGACGTCATCAGAGCCATAACCACAAGGGCTTACGTAACAACATGCAGGGAGAGATCACATGACTCCTTGGAGTAAGAGTGCCCTGCATGTTGCTAACCAGTAGCATAGAGGTAGGCAGCTGTGGTATCGCCTGGGGTGGGGCCCACTACCACAAAGTACTGGCCCAGGTAGCCTATGATGACAGACTGGCTGACTTGAAGGGCGACCTCGGCAAAGGTGAGGAGCCCTTGGACTATGAGCCTCCACCAGATGCACTTGAATATGGCCAGGCTCAAGCTGGCTCGTCTGCCACACCTCTTTTTGGCTAGTTCTTCATTCCAGTATAGGACATACTATACATGTATATTAAAAATCCATGAACGTGTGTACTTACAAGAACAGGTCCCTTGGAGGTGGTGCAGCTGTCGGGGCCCTTGGGGGCGGTGTCTTGTCGCCATCTTCGTCTTTGACAAGAGCGGCTAGCTCTTCGTCCCTGACACTTTGGGTGTCTTCCTGCTCGTCCAAGGCCTTAGCCTCCGCCAATGACTGAACAGGCCTTCATGTATTTTCTGAAGAGCCTCTAGAGCACAAACTGAATAATAATCGACGGAAGTCTGTAGTGAGCTTGGCAAGGAAAACTTCAGATTGCCAATCTATCAATGTATGTTTTGACAAGGCTGTGGATACTATTATAAGGCCGGTGTCATTGATCAAAAACTAGCTGATATATGATTATAAATCTTGAATTTGTGGGTTTGATTATTTTAATTAAATTTATTTTTAAAATTATTAATGGTTATAAACTGTTATTGTGCAACATGATGCCAATACAATGTTATCATTAACTTATCCTAATTCAAAAATGTCATCATGACCCCTACTTTTAAACAACTGTGTGGCGATCGGACGCGAAATGTCAGTTAACTGGGTTTAAAAGTACCTTAAACTGTATTTAAATAGACCATATGTTACTTGTCTTTCACAGGTACCAATGATTTAAGCATGGGAGTAGATGGAGAAACAATTCTGGCTACACTATGCTCCATGCATGATAATGCCAGAGCATCTGGTGCACGCACTGTGTGCCTTGCAGTGCCACCATTTGCATTGGAGAAGGTAAGGTGTCTTATATATATATATAATTATATATATATATATATATATAATTATAATTATATATATATATATATATATAATTATAATTATATATATATATATATATATAATTATATATAATATTATATATATAGCATATGTCACCACCCAGGATCAAGAGTACTTTGCATTGCATAGCAATAAAATGAAAGTGAACTCTGGGCTAAGGTACATGTACATGTACATGTGTACATGTGTATGTGTGGTTCAGAACTGAGATGAATTTATCGTTGTTGGTTAAAAAATAGAAAGAACAAAATCACGTTTACACTTAGTTGATTGGATGTGTGCTGTAATCCCACGATGTGCTGTACTATACACGGTATATCCTTGTATACTTGCTCATGAAAAATTTTATGACT
This sequence comes from Spongilla lacustris, assembly GCA_949361645.1. Taxonomy (NCBI): domain Eukaryota; kingdom Metazoa; phylum Porifera; class Demospongiae; order Spongillida; family Spongillidae; genus Spongilla; species Spongilla lacustris. The sequence goes on along the minus strand of OX442423.1, from coordinate 3,208,936 downwards.
AGATTTGGCAATTCACCCTTTACCCAAAGTTGTAAATGTAAATCACCTATTTGATACACTTTGACCAGCCCTGCATGTGCTAGCCAAAATGCCTGTCAGTGTATTGCAGATTCTTACACTCAACTGAATTGTTTTACATAAAACATGAAAATAATTATAAACATAATTTTCCAAATTGCTTGAGGTGTACTTGCACTATTTAAACAAAAACACTAATGAACAGGTAATAGTCCCAGCCAAACCCTAAAAGTGAACAAAATATACATGTACAGGCAGGTGATACTTTTCTATGCTGGATTGCAATTCTAGCAGACCATATGAACGTGTTACGGTATGAAATGACTGTAGTGCCTTCCAGGTAATTGCAAATATGTTAGAAGCATTCATGTGTACATGTAGGTTTTCATTGATTCCTACCCTATGGCTTTGTTATGTTGATCAGCATGGTCTAAGCTGTTTTACCAGAAAGTAAGAAAATAAAGCTACATGTAATTGTCACAGTAGTTGTTTTGCCACCCAAATATAGGTGAGCTACACATTATCTCGTAAACTGTTAAATACATGTAGGTGGCGTGGATATGCTTGGTACGTAGCTAAGATAGTTGTTTGCTATACATGTACAGTCCTTGTTCCAACAAACTGGATATGTGGCAGTGATGAAGGCATCATTGTGATGGACCATCCTGTATCAATTTGCTTAGTGATTTTTACCAATATGTATATAATTATATTGTTTATGAGCTGGACTGCCAACACACTGTTTGCTAAAATTATCTTGGGACAAGTATGCATTAATTAGGCTGATCCTGTCAGCTTACATACTAGTGATGTGACAATTTAGGAAAGCTCATTAATTTAATTTTACAATTCCATGAAGTGGAGCATACATGTAGTTTAATGGTCACTTATGGGTCTTAGTAATACTATTACTCAGTTTTACATTTAATACGTACATGTACTCCTCCATTGTGTGATCTCCAACCTCTTAGGCTCAATGCCACATTGCTTTTTTACTGTACCAAATTGCCATAGAGTACCACAATTTATCCCTTCCCTCCACCCCCACCAAAAACAAAGGCTTGTTTTTAAATGAGCATATATTTGTAATTATTAACACTTCTGCATACCTCTTTCAACATTTCAGGAAAGAACTGGAACTCCAACAGGATTTTAAAGAATGGCATACATTGTTCAAGTGGTTTGTGTCATGAACACTGACTTTGGATAGCTGTATTCATCTAGTAAAGGCTCATGACCTATTGGAAAACACAGTAACTAAATTTTGCAAGATAAAATTTGTAACAAATATTATTAAATGCAGAAATAATAAATTTAATGCAATCTGATTAAGCTTACATGATTTGTATACCCTGTGACAAGAGTATGACAACATCCTCCTACTCATTTTTATGGATAGATGATGGGATTTTTAGTATGAGATTATCCGCTTTTACTAAACAAGGATATTACTACAGGATAATATCGTAAACTTTTGGTTAATTATTGCGTAATTAAAATTATACATTATAAAATTATAGAACTGCCGATATTTTCGTTTTAATATGGCATCTGAAGTGGACAAAACAGGTACGTACAGACGAGTCAGTTGAATATTAGTATTGATACATTATTTGGCAACGTCGCGAAGTATGAGGCATATTGTTCGACTTCTTGCTATCTCACGATTTTTTGTAGCCCAAGTCAGATTTGGCGCTCAATATGTAGGCCTAATTAAATACAGCAACGTAAAGCTTTAAATAAGTCGCCTTTGTTCAACCACTTTCCTTGTGCGTACGTGCGTAGCCCATTCGCCTAATACAGTATGGTACGGCGTTGTTGCGGTACCACGTATTTCTGTTTCAGGTGTACTGCTGACTGTGCTGTAATAATCACATTCATTTATATAGGCCGGTGTCACAGGCATGTGGGTCCCCCTCTATTTTGGGTCCGGGGTACCCATATGCCTAGGCAACTGGGCCCCCCCCCCTAGGCATATGGGTCCGGGTCATTATTTGTACATCCAGGCATCTTGGTCCGGGTAGGGATAGACACATTTGTTGTTGCTTTCTCAACGGTAAGTTATAGCGTCTGCCAGCCGTTACACTTTGTAACAGCCACTCGGCTTGCCATCTGTTTTCTCTGCCGAAAAGTAAGGTCACTCAGTACTTATCTTTTTGGCAAACTTAGTCTGGTGCTAACTCCCGGCGTAGCATAGCAAGAGCTATTTTCTGAAACATTAGTTAGGCTTAGGTACTTTGTGGTAGTCTGTAATTAATTAGTTACATATACAAACAATGAATGGGTCAGCTGTTTCTTCGTAGATCTATCATACAGGACTTAACTTAATGATTGACCTGTCGATCGCAATGCAATTTTGAGACACGCTAGGAAACTATATATCAGTCTGCATGTGCTCAGCCGGGTAATACATACATCTGTCAAAACATAGGCTTGTATCAAGGGCTCCGGAGGCAACGTAGATCATTACATCAACCAGCCCTCCCGCGCGAGACGCGAAAGCTTTCAGTGCAGTGCATGGAATATTTCTACATGAAAGCCACATGCAGTTTCAGAATAAAATCAGTGCTTCCGACAGCACTATAATAATACACAGTTTTGAAGTCACAAGCAAGCCATCGTTATTGAACGGCATATACCATTCAACGAGCGATATACAATGGACGGGAAACCACTCGTAGTTCCCATGCATATCGATTGTTGTGCCGTTCAATAACAAAGTAGGTACTCAATGCAATCGATTGTTACCCGCTATGGATACTAATTAGTTGGGGTACGCAGGGGAGGTGGCCCCCCCCCCCCCCCCCCCCCCCCCCCCCCCCCTTGCGTCTCATCGAGCGGACGCCTATGGTCACGAGCTTTCTCTGTAAAATGTTTATACATAAGTATATTTTGCTAACAGGCAGCTGGGTCCGGGGGGGACCAGGTTGCCTAGGCATTTGGGTCCGGGATAATTATTTTTTACATCTAGGCATCTCGGTCCGGGGGGACCCAGGCAACTGGGTCCGGGGGGGACCCAGTTGCCTAGGCATATGGGCCCCCCCGGACCCAAAATGGGGGGGGGGGGGACCCGTATGCCTGTGACACCGGATCACTGACGTACATTTCTAGCCTAGTTGGGGCATAGCCCGACCGTCAATACACGAAGGCCACCGCATATAATCATGCAAAGATTCCCGATCCATAAGGATGCACACGGAAAAAACGCGTCGAATTAAAGTTTTGATTTTATAAAGGATTTTAAAATCCCCCTTGAACATTAAATTAAATCGATTTTTGTGTTATTTTTAATCCGCAATGATTCCCAAAATGATTTCACGCGTTTTTTTATCCTGTGGGATGGCGCAAGAAAGAACCAGAGGTTGCATCGTTGAACATAATCAGATCCAGCCCCCATACAGTACAGACTCTCACATTCATTGCAACCTCAAGTAATCTGTTAGTTTATACAACATGTCTACAAACCTTGACTGTGTCAACCTGTTGTTGATTTTCTCAAGAGATACTTGTTTAGCGCTTCGTAACCCACCCCTTTTCTAATAAATATTTCATTTCCTTCCCTACATTTATTACGACGCTACGTGAACGTAGTACCTGCATGCTCACTTCGTAGTCAGAATAAGAGCTTCAACCTTTTCTTTAGAAGGATGGACACAACCTGCAAGAGTATTCAACCCAAAAAAGGAAACTTTCACTATACAGTACATTGTTCACCTCACGTGTTCACTTTCTTGGCTGAAAGGACTGGAGTAGGTATGCATTAATAAGGATGTACCTGTAATATCAGTCTCACTGGAAGGTTCAGAACATCAATCATCTAAATCTGGTGCATTAAGTGAAGGGAGGATTGCAGTTATCTTAATCCCACCATACCACAATAACTTATCACTGATCTTAGTTTTGTCATTGAGCACACCACTTTACAGTATACCTATACCCTTATATCAACCCACCCTTATATCAACTTTGGGAAAGAATGCCCTACAATGTATTCATAATGATACTAGGGAGATTGCCTCAACCCACTGCTAATGAGATTCACTTTCATGGTGTACAGTTCCTTTAATAACTGCTGGGAGTATCAAATGAGATTCGTTCAGAAAGTGGTATCACTAGGAACACCAAACCCTAATCTAGCATCTAAGCAACGTGTCAATGGATATTGTCATGACAATGTGCATACTAGCTGTAGCATTACATGTCAAAAATGGAGCATCAGAAACTGCTATGGACAGCTTTCCAACATATAACACAGATAAATTGTGTTAAGGTCTCTGCTCTTTTATTGGCAGATGGACATGGCAGACAAATGTCTGTTGAGTACAATCAGGTTAGGCTGGCTGAAGCTACATATAATTGTGCAGTACACATCTGCTAATCTAAAACAGTACACGTACATACATTAAGCCATTTTCTGCTGTGCAAGGAAGTAAAGCAGCACAACAAAAAGGTACAGTTGGCCTTTTTTATGCTCACACAACACGCATTTGCAACATGTCAATGAATATGGCCAATTGTATGACAAACGTGTACAATGAAAATAAATTTCAAAACTTAATCGTTCAGGCATAATTGAGAGACATATAAGTAACAAGAATAAAGCTAAAGAGACTCATACACGTACAAACACAATTGTCTGGCAGTTTCCATTATCTTAGTTCATTTAGTTTAACACCAACTAAATGTAATGCTTCAGTGCATTAGTTAGAAGTGACACCTTGTCCTCTGCCTGTAGCTCTGACTTATCTTCATCCACTGCCTCTTCTTCATCTACATATATGCCCTCACTTTCTTCAACATGCATCCACTTAGCTAGCATTGATATAGAAGAATTTTTCAAGTGGGTTTTACGAGCCCCATTGATGCAAGCAATTGATGCAAGCAATTCTTCAAACTACACAGCTGTTTGCAATCATTCAGTGAATGAATTGGTTTCAATGTGCTTATTATAATCACTGCTACTTGCTGCGTCATTTAACTGAACTACTGAAAGGCATTGAGAACGCCTCCAGCAATCTGTCAAACTTGCATCTCTGCAGGATTCAAACTAACTCAATCAGGTCCATTATTTAGAAATGAGATAAAACTGGGAATGATATAAAACTGTGATTGAACTATGTGTTACAAAAAAAATTGCTTCTATATCAATACTTGGAGTTTTACACTGAGGTGCAATCAAAATGGAATGCCTCATGGTGCTTGTTAAACCATTTGGTTTTATTTTGTGTGCAGCAGATTGAAGAAAATGCATACTATTTTCAGGCAGAGTACTATGTTATTGATGTTCAGCCCTGGCAATAGACAGTGGTTGGTTACCAGATCTATCACCATTGCAGTAGTGAATCTACTTTCAAGGGGGATGAGAAGGTATTGCTTCAGACACAGATGGCCTGCTCAATATATATTGGAACAATGATGCACGAGATATTGGGCAGCATGTTTGCAGTCTATCCCCTAGTGTGCGTATGAGCATCACACACTGGTGTTTGTTTGGTGCTGGCCATCAGACATGCATGCAGCAATAAATGCTTTTAGACACAGACGCAAAGTGCTTCTGTTCCGAGGATTTCAGTGCTACAAAAAATGCTTTTCCTGTCAATGCAGATTGTAGGAAACGTTTTCATTTCTGGAACTCTGCTGAACCTGCTGCCACGTCAACTCAGCTGTTGGGACTGCAGTACACTGTAAAGCACTCTCTAACTTCTGCATCAAATAGTTGCAGAGGGTCAAAGGCTAGACTAGCTAGTAGGTGTTGCTCTAGATAAATGAATCAACTTACAATAACCTCCACACATCCGCAAGAGAATTAGGACAGCCTAAGGAACAGAGCAAGACAATTCTACCATGCAGCCCTGACAATAACTTCATGGCCTCAGTGTGCTTGGAGGCAATATATCTGGCACAGAAAAGATAATCACCAATTGGGGCACCAAGGATGACACAGTGAGGCACATGAGAGACCTTCATACCTGATGGGAACATGTTGGTGTCATTGTGGCTGAAAAGCTCGCATTTAGACAAGTTAATTTGCAGGCCAAGTTGTGGTCCAAGTGTTCCTATTAAAAGTAGAGCACTGAGAATGGTTGATTTCTTACCTGCTAGTACACCATCATCTAGGAACCATGCATTAAAAAGCAGTGTAAGGCATGATCATAATCTGCGTCAATGGCCACTGTGATCTTTCGCAAGGCCAATGCAAAGAACAAAGGGCCCAGTGGCTCACCTTGCTGAACTCCTGATGTGATGACTGATGGCCCAAAGGGTGCCTCAGTAGGAGATGAGAGCCATAACACCAAGAGGCCCACGGAAAGAGTTCTGGGAAATCAATGTTCATCCAGGAGAGCCTGCCTGGACACAAGGTTGAATGCATCGCACATGTCAACTATACCTGACAAGTGTCACGAGACATCGTAAGTTGGATACATGAAGAAAAATCCTTTATCGTCGTACGTGTCAAAAGCCCTCAGCTAGCATTTACTATGGTCGTAAAATGGCTTGGCATCACAGCCCATTTATTAAAACACCACATTCTCCGTGCAATTAATCAGCTGCCATAAAAAAATTCATGTGAGTGTGGGCCTGTTGGCCACATTTTCAATGGAATGGTAGGATTTAAAGGTAAAGAAACAAAAAGGATTACAGAATATACAGTCATAAATTCAAAGATATATATTTAGCAAGTTGAAGCAGGTAGATTTGCTAAACAGTGTAGGTCTGTAGTATTTATGAATGTATAATTTCTAATGAGTAGTGAGTGAATTGACTCATTATGCTGTCATTTTACTATTTTTTGAAGTAGATTTATACATCATCAGTGGTTGTGTTTGCTAATATGAACTCAAGCACTGTAGCCCAAATGCATACATTAGGCTGCATCCTAAAATTGTGTCACATAGCTTTCCATAGACTAATGTGGGGGGATACAAGGGAGCAAAACTACTGATTTGCAATTGAGTTTTGGATCATGTATGTAGTGACGAGTAGAGTGAAACTCTAGTGACCCAGTTAGACAAATTAATCAATGGCACACCAATTTCCATCTGCTGCATACTAGCTATAGATCTTGGGCAATGTGACACACAATCATTGATGGTTCTGCCAAATGGGAGTGATCCCCACATACAAATGTCAATCCCGCAAAGAGCATCTCTCCTGTTGCCAGACATCTGTAGCTTATCATATCTGCAATGATGTGCTGCAACATTCATCATACTCTAATAAGCCACCAATGGTGAAATCCTTAAAAGAAATTCTTTTTTTGTTAATCCATTGGTACAATTTGTCCAGATCAGAAAATAAACAAGCTTTTTTTTTTTTTTAAATGTTGGTGCAGTGGATCTGTACCAGACACGAAGCAGCTCAATTCTTTTAGCCAGGCTGTATGTTGTATGATTGAATTTTCCCTTTGAATTCATCAAACTCAGTTTTATTGAAAAAATTCCTTAAGTACATGTACCATAGAATGTGTGGAAGGTTGTACTCAATGCACAATTAACTTCCCTCTAATAAAAGCACACAAAACCTTCAAACACTGCACAAGGGTGCCAAAAATCCTATGGGATGACAAAATAGGAAATATGGAATGGGGTGTAAAGTATCTTAGGATATTTGCCTCGTGTCTCTACAGCTAACCATCTTAGTCCCAAGCGTGTTGAATTATTTGCAACATGCTTTCTGTGCTCAAATGCTGGGAACAGTTAAGTCGAATGCAGCAGGCTTGCCTAGCATCCAGTTAGGGACAAGGATACTGGATATCAGCAGGTCATGTGTAGCTTTTGGAATGGCTAGGGCAGAAATTACCCTGAGCCAATTTCCAACCACCATTTTAGTGCTGTATTAAATTCAGGAGGGTTTAATTTAAGACCTGGAGATATCTGAGGTAGGGACGAACAGCTAAATAACAGGTTGAACTGGTCACTGTTCCTCAATCCTATCAGAAAGGCTCCGCTGATGGCAGGGAGAGGAAGGATGTATGGCTTCAACTGGTGGAATGAGAATGTTGAAGAGACAATGAAGACCAAGGCTATTTATACCTGCATTTGTGGACCACTGCTGCATGCCACAATTATGCATGTATACACTAATATGGTCTTGAGTGAATGAAAACCATATCTGTGAGGTGTAAATATCATAACACTTATATAGTCAGAAAAGTATTTTAAAACAAGTATATCAAGTCAGATTTGTGCCATAATTATACATGTTCATGTGCTATTCCAAACATCATTACAATGTTCTTAGTCATCATCAGTATTCATATATGCATAATATTGTTATAGTTTTTTAAAAATATATGTTTTCTCCCACACACATGGATCAACATGCAGATCTGGATGCTCGCCTGGGGTTGCTGATATTTTCCGCAGCAGCTGGTACTTTCCTTGTGGTCTTTTCATGTGTAATCTTGAGCTGCATCATTCGATACAGGCGGAAGTTCAAGTTTCCATGTTCATTTTGTGAACGGTACCAAGTGGTCTGCAAGCCATACTGCTACTGTGTTGGTCTTTATGTGGAGTCGGGAACGAATGGCTTCATAGGCATTGCCCCATGTGATGACTGCTACTATTCACTGTGTGGCTGTACCCAACCACCTCCTGAGCTGGTAGGTGTACGTCGCTTCTTTCAGAATCCTATCGATGGCACTCCACGTCTGCCCATCAATTCCCACTCCACTGTAATGTCCATAATCAATCGTGCCGAATATGCACAAGCGCTGAACAACTAGTGAAGAACTTTGTAGACCTTTAGACATATAAACACATAGAAAAGTAATGCGCTAGTGCATTTAAACCATGTCTGTACATTTCTTGTGACAAAATATATGATGTACTTCATTGATGCATGTGAATATATTCTTCTGGGAGATGAACTTGTGAGTGATGCATTAGAGGAATGAATTAAGTTATCCAAATGTAAAGCTATTACCAAATGAGCCTTCAGCAAATCATACCAATGATATAATTATAAGCAGACTGCTACAAAATGGCAATAACTGGGTATGTAAGCATGCACGGAGCTGGCCAAACACTTTTGCATATATACATGTACTAACATAACATTGCTACACAAGTACTAGTAATGGAATTTTCTGTCAGCATGGGAAGTGTCATATCAGTCCAAAATACATCATCTGTACCTGTCTTAATTCAAGCACAAGAATACAAATCTCATGTACATGTACATGCACATCAATCTAAAGTAATGCATACAACATAATAAGGTGGTGACTGGAATTGGATACATCTGGTAGATCTGTAGCTCCTATTCTGCACTGATATTGCTCGACCCTTGGTCACCTTGCTGTGATCTGCAGGCGTGGGGGAGATGTGGTTGTCACAATTGCCTGCGTGATGTATTCGTTGATCTCTGTTACCGCGCTCACCTGAATGTGATGGTGGAAAAGGCCACAGTCTCACAAGAGACCAGAACAGCAGGCATGCTAACCATGGGATGGGACGGAGTTACATCCCCTTGCATGAGTCATATGAACAGACTGGTCCCTGAGATAAATTTTTGCCAAGACATGATCTTGTCAAGACTTGCATCAAATCTTGACAAGTCATGTGTACTTTTATGGCAAGTCTTGACAAAAAGATCTTGCAAGATCTTGAGAGATACATCCATATATAATGATATTGAAATCAATTGCAATAAAGGCAAGTGAACATGCTACCGTTTGTTTGGTTTGAGAGTTTAGCGTGGTCTCTGTATGTACCCGGCAGCATCACAGCACCTTTGGTTTGCTTTCTGTGTGACAACGTTCAGATCAGAAGGATCATTGGGAAACTGTTTCTTCATTAGTGCTGTGTGATATAAGTATAAAGTCATGCCATGCAGTATTTGTACAAATTGATCGAATGCAGTAATTTTACCAATGATTTGTTGTACTTTCTCCTGAGGCAGAGCAGGTTTGCTGCTTTTAAGAAATGACTTACTCAGCTCTTGTTTTGTAACAATCAACGCTAGTCTGTATGCATATATATTCTTTGCTTGAATTATTTTTAAGTTCACTCCATTAGTGAAAAATTCATGTGCATGTACATACATTATATTTCATTTTCACTAACCCATTCACCCTCATCACTAGCTGCATTAGTGCAATTCGACCTGTTTAAGTATTCGCAACTAGTATACATATATATGCGCAATTAGAATTCTTATTTGTACAATTTCGATTTGACTTACGCCAAACTAACGGATGTTGAAGGTGACTCTCTTGCCATCCTCTGTAGGTTGTTTAGTATTTCAGTAATCTTGCCTTCCATATTTTTCAGGTTTGTAATCTTTGCTGGTATTTAAAAAGTCACTGCAATTTTCCGAGACACATTTATAACGTCGCCATCTTTTCATTCTCTTCTATGTATCATCTGTATACAGCACTGCATTTACCTAAGGCGCAGTTAGATGATTGGCAGATGTTGAACAACCAGACTCCATTCAGGAAGGTAAGGTTATACCATCAATTGCATTGTATACTTCTATATATGACTTCAAGCTTCACAAGGCAGCAAACAACATAGGGAATTGATGAAGTCTATATACTCTTCATGCTAAAATACCTTATCAATAGCTTGTACCAAGATTTGTCTCTTTAGTTTATCACCAGCTGTTTTTGACTGCAGACTGACTGTGCTATTGTAGTGCTCATGTATGAAAGAATGGACATGCAAACTGTAAAGCCTATCTATACATGGGCTACATAGGTTTCATATCTCCACTATGCCCACAACCATCCGGGATTTGCTAAAGTGTGAGAGAAGGTATACATCCATGGATGCAAGGAAGCTACTAGTTCCTGTAGCTGATGTGCCCCAAGCATATGTTGCATCACTGTTGAAGCTCAGACGCACTGTTTGCTATTTCAAGCCAAGGTTGACAGGCTTTATATCACACATGGTGTGAGACTGCAAGAGTACTGTGAAACTCACTCTCATGGGTCACCTTTGCTGTAAGCTTCATCTATAGTGATAACATTACTTGTCTTGCATGGGAAGCCAAGAAACGAGTTCCAAGTAGGACCCCTAAGTGGAAGTAGTTGAAGAATGTGGTCCCTTGTAATGAAACAGTATGTTGCTACCATGTACAAGGGATATGTTGAAAAGCAGAGATACGATGCCTGGAAAGTAACCCATTGGAAGGACACTATTCTACTCTATAGCGAAGCACATCATAGGTGGAGGAAAGCTGCAAGAGGCTCGTGCAGGGGTTGGCTATATAAAGGTCAATTTTCACACTGACGACTTTGCCATCATTGACAAAGTAATCGATGTTCTTGCACCACTATCTGAAATTGACCATGTCTTGCATAATGAGCTATGTGGGCTCCGCACTCATGTATACAGCTTCCTGGGTTATGGCTATGCATTACATGCAAAGTTGGGCATAAAGGCATCAGATGACACTTAGGACCACTTCCTCAACTAAGCACTTGAAAGATTGGTTTCAGAACCAGATGCATTCGATGAGCCAACTACACAACTGGCATTCGCGGAACAGGTACAAGACCAACTTAGCCACTGTGCACAGGCAAGAGGAACTGTGGTGGAGCAGAGTGAGGATGATTGTGCCACTGCACACTCACCAGTGTTTGCACTGGACCTTGTGTCCAACAGAAGGCCCAATGCAAATCCCAAGTCTGGTGGCTGTCTGCAGTGCACTGCCTGCAGAAGTCTTCTTGATAGGCTAAGGCATGTTGCTGTAGCCAAACTTAATGAGGACCCCACCAGACAGGCAGAGATTGCAGATGTGCTTCTCACTGTACACCAGTATGAGCGATGTACCTTCAGGTACATAGCCCATGTAATGCTGGCTGCCCAACAGGCACATAAGATGAAGCAGGCCATTGCTGAAATGGACTCCAGCACAGCATACATGATAGTGTTTGATTTCAAACTGAAGTTTTTGGCTAAAGGTTTTCACGAAGGAGGCAACTTGTATTATGGTAAGAAGGGTATGCTATGGTGGGGAGCTGGAGTGTATGTGAAGCCAGATACTTGGCAGGATGACAGGAGCACTGAGTCCATTAAGGAACACCATGTACAGACAGTACAATTGAGGAACACCATACTTCACAACACAGAAAGTACGATTACGGTAGCATTTGGAGATGATGAATAAGGGAAATGTGCTGGATGATGGTGAGGAATACTTTGTGAATGATGATGGTGAAGAAAATAGTGAGGATGGGGAGGAGCAAGATGTGTGGGAGGGTGAGGAGGATCATAGTGAGGAGGGTGTGGAGGAGTAGGGGATGTTGAGGAAAACGATGGTGAAAAGGAGAATGATGACGAGGATTGTGAGGAAGATGGTGTAGTGGAGGGTAAGGAAGAAGTTGGTATGGAGGAGATCAGTGAAGAAGATGGTGTGGATGAGGATGGTGAAGAGTATGATAATTTTGAACAGGAGAATGATGAGGAAGATGGTGAGAAAGAAGATGGTGAGAAAGAAGATGGTGAGGAAAGGGATAGCACACGAGAATTAGATGCAGAAGAAGTTACTCCACTTCTTTGACTGTGTTGTTCAAGGAGAACAGAAGGCAGATAGAATGGTATGTTATCATGCTTGGAAGCATCCATATGCATTCATGCATTGAAACAGCAATATCCCCCCACGTTTCCAAGATCATTGTCCAGAGTGATAATGTCAAAAACCTGGCTGGCAAGCAAACAAAGCTACTCCTGCTGCATGTGTGCTTAGCTGCTGGGGTCAAGTTAGTGTGATACACACTTCTCCCGTCAGCAAACACAATTAAATGCATACAGTTTGGTGAAGGGAAATGGTGGGAGGAAGGTGTCAACACCCACCGCTCTGCAGCAATTCTTCCCATACCTGGTGTATCTGGATTTTATGCAGCCCAGTATATATTACAACTGCAGAAAAGCAGCAAATCGTCAGGTTTTATAACTGCAATGTTTATATGCACTATGTCTGTTCTGCTACATTCATACTCAGTTTAAACTTCATTGCAAGCTGATGCTTAGGCGACATCGCCATATTGAGATATAGATAGGAGTATCGGTACATGGTGTCTGGAGTAGTAGAGACACGGAGCTAATGGTCCAAAAATACCTGGTGCCTGAACCCATCGGAGGAGGAGAATTAAGTGGCTTATGGCAGCAGTTCAAGCCCCCCAAGAGGGAGTTCACACTTTCCTTACGGCAATATGCAAGGATGGAGCAATCGAACAGACCAAGTTGGTAATTTTCCTGCGCACAGTGGGTCTGAGAATAAATGACATGTACAAGACTATGCCCATTTTGAGGAAGGTGAAGACAGAACAAAGTGGTTGATGGTCAGCGAGAAGCTAGACAAGGCATGTACCAGGAGGACCAGCAAACATGTGACGCGGGATAAGTTTTTACAGCTCCAGCAGGGTAGCAAGAGCATGGACCAATTTGTGGTAGAGTTGCAAAAACAAGTAAGATACTGTGACTTTGGGGAGTTGCAAGGTGACCTCATTTTGCATGTACTTATCAGGGGTGTCAGTAACAAAAGGATGCACAGGCGACTACTGGAAACAGAGAATTTGGATTTGCCCAAAGTCATTAGAATGTGTCAAACAATGGAAGCCAATGCACGGCGGCAGACCTGCAGTCTTCAGTGGAGAAGACGGAAACAGTGGAGAAAGTAGCAGCTATGGAGTCCCAATCCACCAGAGGTGAAAAAGACCAGTTCAGTTGTTGGAGAGGGTAGCAACAGGATAGTGTGGAAGGCAAAGCAAGGCAGTAACAGGATAGTATGGAAGGCACAACGAGGCAGAAGAGAAATCAACCAAGGTATACGTAATGCCCTGCTTATGGACAGCAGTGTGCCAACTGCCGAGGCCACAATCACTTCGCATGTAAGAGCAGAAACAACTCATCTAGTAGAGAAGAGCCCAACGCTGCCTGCATCAGAAGAGGAGGTGTTGTTAAGGGTGCAAATGATGCATGTCCCTAACAGACTACCAGTTGCTGGGTAATCTGCCCAGGAAACAGAGCGAAACAATGATGGTTCGGTCAGTAGGTCTCTAGGCAAGTGCACGGTAGAATAGGCAAGGAAAGTATAGCAGAACAGAAATTTGAGGTACTAGAAACAAAACACCATACCCTGTTGTCGCTAGACACTTGTTTGAACCTGCTGCTGCTCTTGGAGTGTGCCTGCTTGGTTGAAGAAGGAACAAAAGAAAGGATAGTTGACGACTACAAAGATTCGTTAGCGGGACTGGCTGCCTAGTAGGTGAATATGATATACTGGTGGACAGTGCAATACCAGCAGTACAGATAAGGCCGAGACAAATTCCACTTACCATGGAAACAGCAGTAGAAGAGAAACTGAAGGCAATAGAGTAGGATGGATGGATTACTAAAGTAGACACCGCAACAGAGTGGATTAGTAATCTAATGGCCATCTGGAAAGCTGACAAATCACAAGTCAGAGTATGCCTGGATCCGTGAGATCTCAATACAGCAATCAAAAGGAGTCACTTTTAGATGCCGACAATGGATGACGTCGATCCTGCCTTTGTCGAGGGGAGCCAAGACGTTCAGTCTTTTGGATGTCAAAGCACATTCGTCTAAGTGAACGCTCAAGTTGGCTGACAACTTCTGGGGACCCACCTGTAGATACAGGTGGGTACGACTACCCTTCGGGATATCCTCGACACCAGAATAGTTCAAAGGCTGCAAGCCGTGTTACACAGTCCGAAGGGGGTAGCAGTTGTTGCTGATTTACGGAAAAGGAAACTCCGGGGCAGAAGCTTATCGAAGCCACGATGAAGCGTTGAAGAGAGCCAGAAAATGCAACATAAACAGAAACAAAATGAGGTTACACATGACAGTGCTACTATATATTGGACACCGGATCTCAGAAAAGGGGATAAGACCTCATTCAGCTAACGTAATGGCAGTGAAGGGAATGGCTGCACCCAATTCCGCCACAGACGTCCGAAGGTATCTGGGCATGTACAATCTTCAGTGAACCACTAAGGTGCCTCACAAAAAACAATATGGACTTTTGGTAGTGATAAGGTGAAAGAACTCATTAGTGAAGACCAGATGCTGACATTCGATGATGTAACAAAGCCAGTGGTAATACATGTGATGCCAGTGGAGAAGTGCTGCAAGAAGGTCGACCAGTCACCTCAGCATCCAGATCACTTTCAAGGGCTAAAAAATAAATGTAGCATTGGAGCTGGAGTGCTTGGCCATAGTATTCGCTTGCCAAAAGTTTGACCAATACATCTATAGCAAGAAAGATAGAGTAGAAACTGATTACAAACCACTGAAAACTGTAATCACTCGAAAATCCATCCTGGCAGCCCCGCAGCGATTGCGGCGGATGCTGTTGACATTGCAGCGTTATAACCTGGATTGGTTTACCACCCAGGTAGCCAACAAGTCATTGCAGATACCTTGTCCCAACTCTTCCAGTAGAAGCTGGAGAGGGGTATCATCACAGCAAGAGGTTCTGAACATAGCGGCAATGGAGGAAGATGCTGATGAGTTGAGCAGAATCAAGGAACAGGACTTTGTTAGAGTCAAGGATCAGAGGTTGGTAGAGATACAAAGAGCCGCATCAACTGACCCATAACAAATAGCATTGAGCCAGGTGATCAGACACGAGTGGCCCACCAGAATTTGAGAAGTTCCAGCAAGTGTTCAGACGTATTGGACGTTTCGAGAGCTACTGGTAATACAAGACGGAATTATATACAAAGGTGGGCAAGTAGTAGTGC
Source organism: Spongilla lacustris (assembly GCA_949361645.1). NCBI lineage: Eukaryota > Metazoa > Porifera > Demospongiae > Spongillida > Spongillidae > Spongilla > Spongilla lacustris. Next base: position 3,193,203 of record OX442423.1, on the reverse strand, counting down.
TTCAAGTACTCCGAGAAGATTACCTAAGGTGACTGCACTCCAGTCATATGGGAAGTGATAAGGCGAACAAAGGATGCTGTCTATTGGCCCAAGATAGCAGAGGACATCATTTGAGTGACAAAGCAGTGTCCAATGTGTGAAGAGGATGGAGTCCAGCACAACTGAGAGACAAATTACTGGTGCATGATATACCAAAGCTACCATGGGCTAAATTTGGTATGGATTTTTTTACAGTCAAAGGGAAAGTCTCCTCCTCCTTGAATTGATTAGGGTGTGGCTACGCACAACATGGTGAACGATACTGATATGGTTGTTCCTGGCATGAACGCTATCGTTATCGCAAGTAGTACGACTTTAGCCGTCTCTGTCGTGTTTTGCTTGGCTATAGTTGTGCTGGTACTAGCTTTAAAGCTGCATAAGAAGCTGGTGTATCGTCTCGCTCTTTACCAAGTTATGAGTGCATTGGTATTCGGAGTACTCTGGATTGTCTACGTGTTTGTACGAGAGGAGACCTATTCTGTCCTACTTTTTAACGTTTTCCGCATTCTTTTGGATTGCACCGGATTAAGCAAAGTAATGTTCACCACGTGGGTAACTGTACATCTGTTTGCTATCGCTATCTTTAACAAGAACCTGAAGAAACTGGAACCAGTGTATGTGGTGAGCTCCATATTCTTCCCGTTAGTTATCGCACTACTGATGCTTACAACGATGTTTACTACAACTGTTAAAAATCCAAGTTTGACCAAACCAACAGCCATAGAAGAGATTATCATCACCACTCTAAGTGGTGCGTGTGTCATAATCACGTTCTTATCGGTGATCATCTTAGTTGTCATTCTCTGCTGCAGAGCATATCGAAAGAAGGCTGGAATACCTTCACAGTTGAGCCAGCAGCATAGAATAGCACTGTATGAAATGATGCCTATTCTGTCATTTCCAATCCTGTTTCTCATTCTTGCAATTCCAGTCTTTGTTTACGTAGTATGTGCAAACCTCAGTATTAGCGGGGATAGCTTAACTGCTGTTTCTATTACATATGTAATTGTGGCACCTTGTTGGGGGATTGCAGCTGCTCTCTCACTCACAATTCATGTTAGTGTTATTCTGTGCATCAGGAAATGCAAGAATGCTTCAATTCATAACAAAAAAGAAGTGAAGAAAACTGGATCGTATGGAACAGTGAATGAAAGTTGCCATATCAGTATAAACAGCAGCACACATTTTTCACCTCCTGTTGAGGACTGAAAAAAAATGTGTCTTTGTTGAATTGATTTATGATGAGAAATTCTATTTAACACTTTAGACAGATTCTATTATACAAGCCACCTAGAATAGTACAAATCAACTTGACAACAGTTTTTATGAGATAGTTGGTGTTACCGAAAAATGATTTAAATGTAAATTGTTATTGTTTTTACAATACCAGAGAATGTTTTTATGGCCTTCATAATATGTACCTCTAACTTTAATTTCGCATAATGAATGTATGTTTTTTGGGGGTGGAGGTAGTTACTCGCAGACAACTAATCATATAACAATAGATACCATCCAGCAGTGAATGAAGCCCAATCTACATTATGATGTTGCTGAAAAAACATCACGCCATAGTAAACAAAACAGCATTGGGTACAGTAGTGAGGAGTTCGCCTGTGGTATCACTGCCATTAAAAAAAAAAAACTAATGGATTAATGTTATATTGTGCAATGCAAATATAAATGATACAGATGGAGAAGATGAGGCTTGACATTGCCTACTCTGAAATGGCAAACATTTTTATATGTCTCATGGTTCAGGATTTTAATGCTTATTGTTATTTGCTGCAGATCATAAACGTCTATTTGCTTTCAATGGTTATAGCATAGGTCTAATTATTCAAATGTGGCATTTTTATAATTGCATGTATTTTAAATGGTCATCATGATGATATTGAAATCAGGTTTGGATGGTTGTTCTGTGCTTTTATCGAGAGTTACGGCAGTAACTCTCATATAGGAGTTGTGCCGTATCATGAATATCATTTAAAAACCGCGATCCGCTATAACTCACGAACCGAGAAACGGATAGTGTAGCTCTATATTGCTATCGAGCCACAATGGAAAGACAATCATTTTCATGTTTTGTTCAAGTCGCCAAACCGTTTACTTTAAGAGAACAAAAAAGCTCGTAGTTCTCGTTCCCAGACCGTAATTTGTCCATAGTCGTCGTCGTCTTTATGGGCGAGTATAACTCGAGATAGGAAAGGTTTTAAAGAGCGCCAGTTACACCAAAAATCGTAGAAAAATCCTACCGACTGCCCCTTGATGTCAGATATACATGTTTGGTATGAAGCAATAATTACGTTCGAGTACCGTTAGGAACAGTTTTAGAGTCTGCCAATTACGCCAATACCTACCGACTGCCCCTTGATGTCGGATATACTAATAAATGTAACTGTTTGGCAGTGTCTGAGTACCAAACACAAGCGTTCCCATGACAATACCCATACGTATAATTAGAATGAATTTTATGGTATTGCGTTGTCACGTCAAAATACCTTCACGGGAACGAAAGAGGAGAGCTAAGCAACGAGAGGAATACCTCCAAAATCAAGACGACGAGTTAGAGTCCTCCCGAATTCGGTACGATGCTGATGCGGAACAAAGGCGGGCGTCTGCTCGTCACGTGCCATGTACAGAGCAAATCTGGAGCTTCTACTGTAAGAGGTGGCGACAGGAAAAGAATTCTGTTGCAGTGCAAGTTTCTATTATAAGAGGCGGCGTTATGAACTGAACTCAGACGAGAATCGAGCTTCTTAGAGGGAAAGCTTGGCGCGCGAGTTTGGAACTAGAACAGCAGCAAATGTAACATAGCTGTAAACATTGTGTTGCTAGGCAATAAACATGGGAATTACACAACGGCTAGATTTTATCATACAATCGTATTTACTCCAGTATGAACGGGTTGCAAAGTACATGTACACCTATATACTATTAATGAGTCACTTATAAAAAAAAAGAATGAAACAAGATATAAAAACATTCTCTCTGAGAAAGTTAGTGGTATATAGGATTTGAAGGCAATGGTGGTGTAAAAAGGAAGGGATCAACGATGGTACAATTTTTTGAATAGTCCTATATTTAGCAATGTAGGTACTACAAAAGTGCTAAATATAGGACTATTCAAAAAATTGTACCATCGTTGATCCCTTGTTCCCTTTCTTTTTACACCACCATTGCCTTCAAATCCTATATACCACTAACTTTCTCAGAGAGAATGTTTTTATATCTTGTAAAAGAGTTGTGCAGGTAGTAAATGTGGAACTGCTGGCCTAGGTGGGATAAAAGCTAGTGGTTTTTATCAAGAAGGACAGTACATGTGCTCCTATGGCTGGGCAGTACATGTGCTCCTACAGCAGGGCAGTACATGTGCTCCTACAGCAGGGCAGTACATGTGCTCCTACAGCTGGGCAGTACATGTGCTCCTACAGCAGGGCAGTACATGTGCTCCTACAGCAGGGCAGTACATGTGCCCCTACAGCAGGGCAGTACATGTGCTCCTACAGCAGGGCAGTACATGTGCTCCTACAGCAGGGCAGTACATGTGCTCCTACAGCAGGACAGTACATGTGCTCCTACAGCAGGGCAGTACATGTGCTCCTACAGCCGGGCAGTACATGTGCTCCTACAGCAGGGCAGTACATGTGCTCCTACAGCAGGGCAGTACATGTGCTCCTACAACAGGGCAGTACATGTGCTCCTACAGCAGGGCAGTACATGTGCTCCTACAGCAAGGCGCTTCTACAGCAGGGCAGTACATGTGCTCCTACAGCAGGGCAGTACATGTGCTCCTACAGCAGGGCAGTACATGTGCTCCTACAACAGGGCAGTACATGTGCTCCTACAGCAGGGCAGTACATGTGCTCCTACAGCAAGGCAGTACATGTGCTTCTACAGCAGGGCAGTACATGTGCTCCTACAGCAGGGCAATACATGTGCTCCTACAGCAGGGCAGTACATGTGCTCCTACAGCAGGGCAGTACATGTGCTCCTACAGCAGGGCAGTACATGTGCTCCTACAGCAGGGCAATACATGTGCTCCTACAGCAGTGCAGTACATGTGCCCCTACAGCAGGGCAGTACATGTGCTCCTACAGCAGGGCAGTACGTGCTCCTACAGCAGGCCACTCTTCTACATGTACTAGAACTCGTAAATTTGCAATATAATGTTCTGTGAGTGTATTATGCATGATTAATATTTTCAATATCACTGAGGCTCCTAACAGTTTAATTGCCAGCTAAATGCACAGTACAAAAAAATGATACATAATACAGAAACCTAATGACTTAAAAGATATTAGACATCAAATAATTTAAAAATCCTGTGGAAAATCAGTGACTGGCATCATTTACACATAATCTAAATGGATTTTATGATTCATATGAAATTAAAGCTCTATAAACAATCCCAAGCAATCATTACAATCACACGGTATCAAGGTAAAAAGTAAAATGTGGTGTAGGTGTGCATAGTTCAAATGCAATCTTTATGGTGCAGCAGTATTTATCTTTACTTAAATTTTAAAATAAAGCCATTCTCCATCTTTAAAATAACTTCTATTTGGATTTAACATACACTGTCAGTGCATTTCTTTCATATATATTTTTTAATCTCCGAACATCCTTATTTAAGGAGGATGGTCCTTAAATAAGGATGGTGTTGAATAATGAGATCAGATTTGGTTGTTTTAAATATCACCAAAAGTACATGACAAATTTATTTTTATCACTATCATTTGTAAATACAATTGATATAATACAAAGCACAATACATGTAATAGGACACAAAGGTCAATATGCATCATGAAAATAAATAAATAATTATCACTGAAAACTAAAAATGTCACTTTGTTATCAGTGTGCAGGGAGTGCTGCTCCATCATCAAACCCTAGACCACATCACCATTTCACTCTAGAGCCGCGCAAACACAGGCTAGCAGATCTTAAGATTGCAAAAGATAGCCTTGTTCTATCAAAATCCTTTTAGGTAAACCATAATATTTGTATGGTTTATAATTAACAGTGGCTATGCCAACTATATGTATTACTACTGTGCATACTGAAGTCAGAGATGACTACTAAATATATTTATCATTCGTGTAATTCTTTTGAAGCGTAATGAAAGATTGAAATATAGTAAAAGGAAATGCATCCTTAATTAACTGCTTACTTATGCAAACTGAAGATTAAACATTTAAAATACCACTACAAATTATCCATACAAATTCACTACATGTAAATTCTCTGATAGCTATGGTAATTTTGCACCATCATTATTGTACTTTGGGGCAATATCACCATCACCACCATTACTGACAGCCCATGTGATAGTTACATGTACATGCGCAAAGTGATAAATTCATATCAAGTAGAAGTACTGCAACACTAATGTACATGTAATAAGTACAATATCACCACTATTACAGGTGTAAGCTTTTGGTTTGATGGGCCGTTGCAGCCATCTGATACAGTTCCCTTGAAGCTGTTGGTCCTGTCTTGTCCACCATTGTTTTCAGCACAGAGCTGGGGTCTTGTAACAGGACTAGAGGTTCAGCACACTCCACTATCTGTCCACCATCCATCACCTGATAACAGTAGTACCACACATCATTAACATATACACTTACATGTACTGCATGACATGAATATCACATACAGCATGTACATACAGACATATACACCGTGTAATGTGCTCATTGTGCATGCACACATGCATCTACAAACAAACTGATGCCTACAATTATGCATACACACAAAAGTGTGCACAGATGTACTTATTTCCAGCACAAACATGCATGTACATGTGTGTATAAAACACACACAAGAATGCCCCTACAAATGTACATGTGGTCCTATCATGTACACTACAACATGCACAAAGATGCCCCAGCTTACCAATATCCTATCACAGTCCATGATGGTGTTCAGACGGTGGGCTATGGTGAGCACAGTACACTCAGAGAAGCTCTCCCTGATGGCACTTTGAATGATCCCATCAGTTCTACATGTATAATGGGGCATGATCATAAGACACACTCACATTGAACAAATGCACACTTACGTGAGGTCCACATTGGCTGTGGCTTCATCCAGTAACAATATCTTGTTCTTCCTGAGGAGGGCCCTGGCCAGACATACCAGCTGCCTCTGGCCCACACTGAAGTTGGACCCTCCTTCTGACACCTCACTGTCCAGTCCTTCCTCCAGATTTTCCACAGCTGCCTTCAACTGGACCTGACCACACACACACAGAGTACACACACATGGTGGTGTGATGGTGGCCTGGGTACCTGCTCCAGTACATCCCATAGTTGCTGGTCTTGGTATTCCTCAAATGGATCAAGGTTGTACCTCACTGAGCCACTGAAGAGGACCGGGTCCTGTGAGGTGGTGAGTGTGTGAAGAGAGTGGGTGTGTGAAGAGGAAGAGAGGTCATTTGAAGGGAAAAAAAACATACATATATGTCACACAGTCAGGAATGGAGATGAGCACAGGTAGAAGTCATGCAAAACAAAACGATGGAGGGTGGGAAAAGATGGGAAGAGGCCATATGGAAGACAGCAGTTTGCAATACACATGTACCTGGGGAATAATGGACATCTTCTTCCTGAGGTCATGGAGTCCTATCTCTGTGGTCTGTACTCCATCTATCTTCAGACCTCCAGTAGGTTCAGCCAATCGGTACAGCAGAGCAATCAGTGATGACTTCCCAGCACCAGTCCTTCCCACTATGCCAACCTGTTTGGCAGGACTTTAAACACATAGGTCTAATAGCAGTGTGCTAACCTTCTCTGCAGGCCTGATGGTGCACGAGAGGGACTTGAGAACAGTGGGCGTGTCCTCTGAGTAGCGGAAGGACACATCATCCAACACAATCTCTCCTCTCTGGGGCCAATCGTGGGGGGGCCTCCGGCTAGGTGGGGTGCTGTCCAATGGAGCCTCTGGTTCAAGAGCACTGTACTGGAACAACCTTTCTGCTGACACCATCTACAGCCACACCCAATCAGGGTCAAGGGTCATCCAACCATCAGAAATATCCAACCATCAGAAACATGTAGTAAACCTTCATGGTCCAGATCAATTTTTATAAAACGTCTCCTACCGTGTTCTCTACTTCAGCGCTCAGCCTCACACAGAACTGGAACGTTCCACTCAGTGACACGGTGTAGGTCAATGCAAGTCCCACTAGTCCTGCATTGAGAGCTGAAGGGGAAAAACATCATCACACATGTATGTGCCTCTGCTGATGTGGTGACCAGATAGATCACTTACTAGATGCCAAAGGGACAGAGGCAAAAGCTACTACGGCAAGGAACACTGCAGTGAGCAAGTCAATCCTCATCCCAAACCACCTGGTGGTCACCAAATAGAGGTACCAGTCCTGGGAATGCACATTCAAGTACTGCCTGAAGTACTGATTGGACGTCTCCTCTTTGCCAAACGCTCTGATGGTGGAGAGCCCCAGAAGGGAGGTGGACAGGTGGGAGTATATGGGACTGCGAGCTGGAGAGGGAGTAGTAAGGAATGTGATTACGAGAGGACAGTACACATTGAGGTATTGATCTGAGAGGAGTACATGACTACATGTACATTGTGTATATCACAATGATGAAATAGAAGGGGCAATAAATGGAGCAAATGTATAAATGGAGCAAATGTAGAAGGGGCAATAAATGGTGGGCACTAAATGGAACAACTGTAGAAGGGGCAATAAATGGAGCAAATGACTACTGTGTGTTAAAGTAATGCTTGAATAGGCAAAAAAAAATTGGGGTGCAAGGAAGTGGTGATACATGTACATGCATGGGGTTGATGGTAGTACATAACATGTATGTGTTATGTGTGCGCATTGTCCATACAGTGTGCATACCTATGGCCTCTAAACGCTTAATATCTCTGGCTGTTTTCAGATAATACCGTCTCAGTGCCAGGAATGATACAATAATGAAGACAGCCGGGATGAACACCCAGTAGTTAGCAACAGCAGCAGTCAGAATGGAGGAGAGGAACCGCAAAGTCAGCTAGAACACAGGAGAGATGGTCTGAGCAAATAGCCATTGTGTGGACACGCCTTTTACAGCCAGTGCAATCATTAAACCAGCTACATGTATTGTATGCATGCAATACTATTACTCAAGTAGTAAAGCTATATTTAGATAATAACCACACATACATGTACATAATTATACTAATATTTAAATTACAATGACATACATGTACATGTAATTCACAATAATATAATTGCTTGCAATGACACATTTGTATCTTGTTTAAATGATGTCACGTTGGCAATGTAATGTAAGTAATGTGGGTCTCGGTACTGTAGGAGACTATAACTTTAAAGGACATTCACTAATCTTACTTGCCTAATTAGAACAAAGTATATACAAACAACTGATTTTCGATACAAACTCAACCTTAAGGTGTTGTGCTCACTCATGGAGATGCTTTGTGCATCATTACATGACATGTGGGTCTTAAAGTCATTAACTGTCCACCATACTGGTGCTCACGTTACTATGGAAAAGTATGGCCTTATAACTCGTTTTATTAACCTCTAAGGGATTGGATTCTGTCTTGTTTTGTAGTGCATCACAGTAATATCTAAACGATGCCCTGAACTCATGTACATGTACATGTACACATGTACATGTAACTTAGTATTTTAACCAATACTTTATAATACTCAGCAAGACATCAACATGGCAAAACGTTAGGGAATTAATTCACATGCCTGAAACAGCTCAAAAAGTAGAAGACATACATGTATCAGTATTTTGAAAAGTTGTCCGATAATTGCTAATATGTATTGAATGATGCATTCCATTAAGTGAGTGATTTCTATTCATCATCTGGCTAACTGCTCCAGTATTCCAGTTTGCATGTCAAAACCAGGCCACACAATAACAGTACCATTAAGATATCAATACTGGTGACCTGGTAGTGTAGCACTGGTACTATTGTATATGCTGCTTAATATTTAACTATGTGCCAATATTGTTTACTTTACAGTAATGATAAATTATGTACATATGATACCAACCATTATTACTTGTATTGGACTTTATTTCTGCAATATGGTTCTTGACACTAGCACTCCATCCAGCTAACCCTTCTCAACACATCTACCCATGCATGTACATGTTACATTAACCCCCTCATTGTCTTTTACCATCAACAGCTCAGTCATTTGGAAAGGCAACTGGTCGTCAAGTGATGACACATCCTTAGAGAATCTATTCAATACTCGGCCTGCAAAATATACCAAGTGAAGCTACATGTACATGTAGAGGCCCCGCCTCCTAGAGCACTAACCAATCGGATTGGTGTCAAAGAACCGGACAGGCACCCTGAGGATGGACCCAAAGGTATTGTTGTGCAGCAGCCGTGAAGCATTGACAGTAACCACGTAAGCCAGGACCACCCTGATGAAGTTCAGGACAATGACCAGACCTGTGAGGCCCCCCGACACACCAATCCTCTGCCCATGGTTTAGGGAGCAGTATATTGGTAGGCTTGCATTGGATGCAAAGCTGTTTCCCGCCAAACACCCGGCCCTATGGGACAGAGGACAAAAATGGAGGACCTGATGTACCATAGGAATGCTCTCCTTACCACTCGGCTATCCACCAATCTGACAACACGCGAGTTCCCTGCTCAAAAATCAGTCATGGTCACAGGGATCTGCAGTTAACCCTCTGCTCACCTCCCCAGCCATCATTACCACCAGCACCACTAAGATGAACAGGTAGCCTGATCCCAGGTGGAAGTACCTGAGGTAGGTCTTGAAGGAGATGGATCCATGACCCCTCTCTTCAGAGGGCATGGCAAAGGGGCGGGACTAAAGAAGACATTCTGACTATCATGTTACCCTACGCAATAAAAATTGTCACCTTGTTAGCAGACTGGTCTTTCTGAATCACCTTCCCTCCTCCTCCATTCCCTTCAGCTGCTGGTCGCCATGGTAATATCAAACACAGAATATTCATGGCTACCACTTACAGTGGGAGGTGCCTTGCATATTGCTAGTAAGCTCGCTACCTGGGCTACAAGCCACTCCCACCTCCTTCAACCCCAGCAGCAAGCTGGTATTGACTCCTCTGGCCTGCATATCCCTGATGGTACCGAATGCCTCTACCCCACCCTAGATAATGCACATACATGCACACACAACACACACACACAAAACACACACACACATGTTGTATACACATACACAGCACACATACACACATACACAGCACACACACATACATGTACATGTACATGTACACAGCACACATACACACACATGTACACAGCACCCACACACACACATGTACACAGCACACATACAAACACAAACACACACACAGAACACACATACATACATGTACGTGTACACACACATACATGTACATGTACATACATGTACGTGTACACACACATACACACAAACACAAACCATCAATATAGCCTCCATCAGTACGCACAACAAATTAACCCACATCCTTCATTGCCAGGATCTTGTCGGCTTGCTCAGCAAACTGGACCTGGTGGGTCACCAGCACCACTATAGACTTCTTCAGCAAGCCTCGTATGCATCTTAGGTGGGAGAGGGATCACATGACCACAGCAGGGATCACTTGACCTCGGAAGGGATCAGGGCAGTTGCCTCACTTGTCAAAGATGTGTCTAGCCACCACGGTGTCCACTGCACTGAGGGGGTCATCAAGGAGGCACACCTGGGCCCTGTGGTACACTGCCCTGGCCAGGTTGACCCTGGCCTTCTGGCCCCCACTGAGGGTCACTCCCCTCTCCCCCACCAGGGTGTGGTCTCCATTTGGGAGCTGCTCTATATCCTACAAAAGTGCACAGCAGGTTTAAGGTTATGGAAATGGGCATGACGGGTGGTAAGTGGTTCAAGTGAGGGGAGGGGAGAGGAGGGGAAGGGGAGAGGAGGGGAAGGGGAGAGAAGGGGAAGGGGAGAGAGGGAAAGGTAGGGAAGGAAAAGGGGAACTATGGGAGAAGGGAAAGGGTGACAAATGGAAGGGATGGGGTGAGGAAGATGTGGGCTACATGTAGGTTTGTTATAATACCTTGACCAGTGCACAGGCTTCGATCACCGCATCATACCACTCCTTGTCAAATGGATTTCCAAAGAGAACGTTTTCCCTCAGTGTGCCAGAGAACACCCACTGATCCTGGGAGGCATAGGAGACCTGCCCCCTCACGTCCACCACACCCTCCATGGACTGCAACTCCTTCAGAAGACATTGAAGAAGTGTGGACTGTGGGGGGGGGGGGGGGAGAGGGGGGAGAGGGGGGAGAGGGAAAGTATATACATGTACTTACACATGCATGTACACAATCGTAACACAAAACTCAACACTTCTAATGACAAATCACCTTTCCTGCCCCCACAGGACCAACCACAGCCAGGAGTGGAGCAGCAGAGGTGACCTCAAAGCTGATGTCCCTGAGCACCAGCCTGTCCTTATCCTGGCTCCAGGAGGCTGACATATGGCTAACATTGACCACAGGGTCTGCTGTTCCCTCTGCATCAAGTGAAGCCACACCCACTTCAGCACCTCCCTCCATTGCACCCACCAGAGGTATGTTCACCTCACTGTCCAAGTTGGAACGGTGGTAGGTAACATAGGGATGGTCACCATGGCGAATGGACACCTCGTCTAACTCTAGAAGTTTCTTTAAATGAACAGTACATGTAGGTGCATATTCACAAGATCACAATTGGTTGCTATGGTTCCCACCTGTATCCTAGTGATGGCCACCTTGGCTTCGATGATCAGAAACACACTGCGCACAAAAAAACGCATAACATTCCGTTGGACAAAGTTAAAGAGCGAGAGAGGAGTGAAGACAGTCTTGGGGGTGAAGGCCCCGCCCACCATGAGGTAGGCTGAGAAGACCCCAAATGCCATTAGTGATGTGGTGCAATTGTCAATAGCCAAATTGTTGCCCTGAATCAAGCCAGCCTTAAGGACGTATAACGACTCTTTGCTGGACATAGACAAAGATAGTGAAGTTTAGTACAGGAACAGGCCACACCCACACATGACCATACAAGCGCAAACACATATACAAGTAGACATACCCACAGATGCATGTACACATAAAGATACATACAAATATACACACACACTGCAAATACTACTCACACTCACTACAAATACATGTACTACACATACATTGTGTATTTGTACATACACATATACACAAACGCACACACGCTACAAATACACATATGTACCCATGTACACGTGTACACATACCTTCTTAATCTGTCGACCACGCCCTTGAAGGCATGCTCCCAGGCGTACATCTTGATGACCCTCATCCCAGAGATGACCTCATTCATGATCTTCACACGCCTGTCAGTGATCCTGGCAGAGTTGGACCTTAGGAGGGGAGGGGAGGGAGTAGGGGGAATGGAGGGGAGGGAGTAGGGGGAATGGAGGGGAGGGAGTAGGGGGAATGGAGGGGAGGGAGTAGGGGGAATGGAGGGGAGGGAGTAGGGGGAATGGAGGGGAGGGAGTAGGGGGAATGGAGGGGAGGGAGTAGGGGGAATGGAGGGGAGGGAGTAGGGGGAATGGAGGGGAGGGAGTAGGGGGAATGGAGGGGAGGGAGTAGGGGGAATGGAGGGGAGGGAGTAGGGGGAATGGAGGGGAGGGAGTAGGGGGAATGGAGGAATGGAGGTGGAGGGAGAATGAAAGGTGATGCAGTGGAGGAGAGGAATAGAAGGGGTGGAGGGCATAAATGGAAAGGAAGAAGTTTGGACAAGAGGAAGAAGAATAGATGTCCATAAAGGAATAGAAGATATAGCCATGGATGTGTGGATGATATGGTCCAATCAAAAACGAACCTCATTCTGGAATAAAGCCGGGTCAGGCTCACTTGCAATGGGACTACCAAGATGACCACCACCATGGCTATGAAGCCAGTGGACCCCACATTGATGTAGAGGAGGTATATGAACACTACAAACACCAGGGGACTGATCCACAGTTGGTGGATAAATAAAAATGCCTTGTAAGGATGAAAAATATGTCACGTTAACCTGAAATGTAATTAAACCATTAATAATTAACCTGACCTGATCAAACCTTTGAACATCATTAGATGCAAGGTTGATCACGTGACCAGTAGTAAGTTGTCCTATAGTCACATGACTAAGTTTCATGACCTGAGAAAGGCACACATGAAAAGGTACAAGTAATGTATGCATCATGTGGGTACAAAGCAATGGTTTGGGCAAGGGTGGGGTGAGGTTTGGGCAAGGGTGCATACCCCTTAAAGTGTTGGGGAAGGGGTGGGGGGGTGGGCAGATAGAGCATACATCTGATCACTTCTGGTGCATAGATACATGTACCTATACATATTTTTAAATCAAGCCACCACCTGTACTAAAAAACAATCAAACTATCTAATTACCCACACTAACCATATGTGACAACAAAAATCATCAATTTTGTCCTTTGACTGGTTGTTCTTACAAATGTATCCCTTATTAGTCGGGCTTTGCACCAATCAATATCCACCACTCTCAGCTACATGTATCTGCAGTACATTTTAGGAAATGTAACATTGGCTCCTTCAAATCAATATTGTATCGGCTCAGTATAACTTTTATACATTCTATGGCCCCAATCATCATAGGAAGCTCAGGGAGACATTCTAGATGCTACAATTTAAGGCACAAAATCTTGGCCCAGGCAGCTCTGGAGCACCACACATCTTCAGCTCTATCACATGGATCCTTCGTAATGGTACCAACTATGCAGATGGGCTGGTACCATCTACATGTATACAGCTTAGATCTGCTCAGACTAAAAGCATTCAAACATGCTTTTCACCGCAATACGGTTTACGGTCTTGTCAATGGAAAGTAGCTGACCACTTGATCTTTCTTAAGCTTCAGTTCGTTTCGTGGTAATACTTAAAACGAATAACTAGGTGGGAATTCTATAGTCATTAGTAATTCCTTTACAACTTAGATTGGCCTGTAAGTGTAGTTCAACCAAAAAGGTGATATTGCCACATGATCGGATGTGCAAGCAATCATCAGTTTTCCTTGCCTCCCTGACTTCAGAAGCCACTGTCGCCTTCCAGCTATGACTGATTAGAAAACCATAATATCCACTGGAAAGAGCATAGATAAAACCTTCAAATCATGCCTAGAACATGCCAATGGGATTGCTAGAAAAAGTTATGTGCATGGGGGAAAATGCTGACAACTTTAGTATGGGCTATGATTAGGGTCAATGTCAGTTATATTCCTAGCCACCACTGTGTTAATTACAAAACGCTGCTGCTTACAGACAACAAGCCATCCTTTTTACACAACTCTAATAGACACTAGCTACAACTACACTAGCTAGAACTACACCCTATCAGGGAGTACTATGATAACTATAACCAACTGAGGTTATTACAATAACCAAATGTGGTTCACATATGGAACTACACATACATGGGATGTACAAAGGGGAGTGGCTATACCCACTAGCACACATGTGCAAGTGAAGAGAATGCTGATTACTATATAGAGTATATGCAAGTAGGAGGGGCTTCGTGTGGGAGGGGACTCATGGCACTTGGTATGTGGGAGAGGGGCCCACATACATGTACCTTCGGTGCATTTGGGAATGGCACAGTTTTTGGTATACAGTAGGGGTGGATCCTCACGGCTCACCTTTTGGTGGATAGCTGCCGTGGTCATCACCCTTACAGACATCCCCAGCTTCTGTCCAGCAAGGAACCCAAGTCCGTGGATCACAGACGTCATCAGAGCCATAACCACAAGGGCTTACGTAACAACATGCAGGGAGAGATCACATGACTCCTTGGAGTAAGAGTGCCCTGTTGCTAACCAGTGGCATAGAGGTAGGCAGCTGTGGTATCGCCAGGGGTGGGGCCCACTACCACAAAGTACTGGCCCAGGTAGCCTATGATGACAGACTGGCTGACTTGAAGGGCGACCTCGGCAAAGGTGAGGAGCCCTTGGACTATGAGCCTCCACCTTATGCACTTGAATATGGCCAGGCTCAAGCTGGCTCGTCTGCCACACCTCTTTTTGGCTAGTTCTTCATTCCAGTACCTGGGTATGGCCCAGAGGGAAAAAACACAGGTAGGGTAATAAGTTGTTTGACAGATGGTCTTCGTGGTGATTACTTTATTTAATGAGAAAATGATGCATTGTAACGTTAATTTTACTGCCATAGCTCCTGTTTTACTTTATATATGTACATGTACACACATGCATGCACGTATATACGCGCACACCTGTTAAATACGGTGAGAAGTTTCGTGGCGTCCGCTTCGTCAGGTGTCACGGCTAGGTCGTTTTGAACCAGACTTCTTCGGAAGCCGGTCCAAACGAGCGGCTCCACCCACCTACATATAGGACATACTATTATTATATTAAAAATCCATCGCGACACATGAACGTGTGTACTTACAAGAACAGCAGTCTACAGAATATGTTGTATTTGTAACGCTTCCTCAGGTCCCTTAGAGGTGGTGCAGCTGTCGGGGCCCTTGGGAGCGGTGTCTTGTCGCCGTCTTCGTCTTTGACAAGAGCGGCTAGCTCTTCGTCCCCGACACTTTGGGAGTCTTCCTGCTCGTCCAAGGCCTTAGCCTCCGTTTCAACGGAGCTAGGTTCACCGTGCTTCATTCCTTATCAGTACCCGCGAGGCTTTACAGCACTGAGCAGTACAATTGAAGTGGTGGTCAATAGGTAACAGTGTAATTCTTCCTCGTACACATTAGATATAGGTTCGGGCTTAGCAAACTTTTTACAACAGAACTGTACGTACCTCAGGTACAAACTTAGTTGGGCCTGGGGCCGGGGTCGGCAAAATAAATTATCGTAGACTATCTATGAAATTATAAAACAATGTAACTGGTCCTTTTGGCTGCTGCCATACTGATAGATCCAACTCTTGGCACTTCTTGTGCTTGCAGGATTCTGGTGCCCTACCACCACTAGAATATACAGTGGAGAGATGGCCAGCAGCGGACTTGTACATGTCATGTATTAAGCGAATCACGGCAGGGTACGACGTTTAAGTTACACAGTATAATATTTTACAGGTAACACATTACATGTATTTACATATGTGGGTCATAGGAGTAGAAGGTATAATACATGTACATGCATGCATGCCATACGAGCCAGAAATAGTACTACTACTGTCGGGCAAAGGAAGCGACCATATCAACATTGTGGTTGTGCAGAGTACACACAACCCTAAAATCAACTCAGCCAGCCAAAGTAGCAGCTTATATACATGTACACACGTTCTGGGTGCATTGCATGCACACAACTAATCAACACATTCAGAGTTCTGTCCTCTGAGCATTAGCAGACTTCTTCCTTCAGGTCTCTTACGTGTTTAACATAAAGGATGACTGATCCCCAGATTGTTAATTAGAGGTGTTCCCTGGGAAGGTAAGCATATATTAAAATGATGATTTACCTTTTTAACACACTAACGTTACTACAGTGCTTCCTTTGACACATGATTTTAATATTGTCTATAAGGCTTCTTAGTGGAATTACCAAGTGTGCATCTATCAGAAAATGCAGGTAGTTGGTGCAGTCTCTACCTCATTTGTCTCTCCATCAGTGGCGGGGTCTGTTCAGTGGCCCTGATTATTTAGGGGGGTGGAGTCACACACCACACACACACACACACACATAAACACACATACACACACATACACACACACTACACACACACCACACATACACACACACCACACACACACTACACACACACACTACACACACACACACCACACACACTACACACACGCACTACACACACACACCACACACACACACACAGGTTCACGCCTTTCATCAAAGATGTAGAGTTTTTCCCAGTGGAGTTAAAAAATAGCAACATGGGTTAACCTTTAATCCCCCGTCATCCTACGTGTAGGATTTACGCAAGTTTTTTTTAGCAAACTCATATGAACAGAGAACAAACCAAAATCTCATCGTACCGTCGAAATGGTTATCAATTCAAAAAATACTAGTACTTTCTTGTAATTCTTCAAATATTTTCAAATACAGTCAATATTGCAGTGCTTAAAGATGTACTTTCGGTAAATCGCAAAGCAACTTCAAGTACCAACAAGTAATGTTGGTTAGAACAATATGTTAAAAGAAGGGGGGTCTTTTGCACTAAGCAAATAAAAAAGTAAATTGTAGATTTGGTTCCACAAGCATATGAACGATAGGTATTTGTCAGTCGCATGTTGCTGGAATAGCCAAGTGAATTGACAAAAACTTGAAAACGTACAGTGTGTTTTCGGTAAAAATGGCAAAACCGATTAGAGTTAGAACACTGCCATAGAATGTATAAAGTAGCACACACATCATGCTTCAAAAAACATTCAAAAGATGTTTTACTTGTCGTACTTTTTTTGTGACAATTAAATTCTCCACATAATGCATTTTTAAGAACCGCATCCATTGGTAAATTTTGCACAATAGACACATCAAACAACAGTAGAGAAATGGATGCCAAAAACCTGCATTTCTGTTTATAATGAGATTTTCAAATATTGGTCCTACGCGTAGGACTTGGATCTGGGGAATTAAGGTTTAACCGGCCCCTATAGTAAAAAAAAAAAAAAAACTCCACTAATCCATTCTATGCCTAATTGGCGGCTTTGCTAATGTACAAGATATATAGCTATAGCGTGATCGTTAGTACATTTGGGTCTGTGTGTACGAGACTATTAAAGCAGAGCGGCCTTTGATTAATTGTAATTTTAAACCAAGGACACTTAATTATTTGTCACCATCCTCGTTGCTCCTAGTTGCCAACCTTTTTGGAAAAACAAAGGCTTTTGTCAAGCTGTCTTACCCTTGGTCTTGGAGCGACTTTTAAGTTTCTGCTGTTAATGTGAAACGTCTTAAAGAATACGTTAACCGCGTACGGGCCGGGTATAGGCTGCGCGTGTTTTGCCTTGCTACGCTACTTTGGTTACGCTCCTCATGGACACACCGATGAGTAGACAATTGTTTTGAAAGGTGTTCACAGCGCTTCATGATATGATACAACTGACATGGTAGTTTGTATTGGAAGGGATGCTTCTTACATAAAGGGCAAACCTTCGTCAGGCCAGCTAGCTATAGCACAGCAAAAAAACGCATCAAATCAATTGTTGATTTCGCAACAGATTTTAAATCAATTGTTAAATCAACGCATGATTTCACAGTAAAATCAAGTGCACTTGATTTGCGATTGATTTTACTGTGAAATCAATTGTGAATCAATAATATTTATAGATTTGACGCATTTTTTTTGCTGTGCAGTATACCAGGATGGTTTCTTTAACTAAAGATTATATGTTCACATGATGACTGGACCTGTATTTATTTCTATACAGTACCTTGAACTGATTATTATTAATTATTGGTTCATTGCTCAGTTTGAATTAGCGATGCCAAAAATAAGCGAAGAATGCATGGTTTATACAGAACAAAACACAACGTCACAGCACCCCAGTCAAGTCCCAGTCTTCTGATGCACTACAACATTCACATCGATCGTCGTGTACATGTACTGTATGACCCGGCTCTTTAATAATTCACGAGCAATGAGGTCTGTTATGTAGGCCCCATGCCGCTGGGGGTAGCTTACAGCGCTTCTCTTGCTGGTTTGGAAAGTCCCCCCCCCCCCCCCCCCCCCCCCTCAGCTGCAGGGCCCTGCCACAGGGCCCGCGGAGGGTATTATAAAGTGGCGGGGCAGATTTCGATAATATTCTAATATTCTTCGCACCTCCCTACATGTGGAAGTTATTAATAGAAACGCGCATACAGATATACATGTATAAGCCAAATGCACAATAATATCGATCCTACCAAAATGTCGCTTTCGATTTCTATAGAGGCAAACCCACTGAGAGACACCTTGGTCCAGGCCAATATTAGCTGTAGTAGCTAAGTTACTAATTTGAGTCATGCTTGAACGAAGCCACTTTTTCAGGCGACGAGCTGTCGAAAAAGATATTTCACTAATAATTGCATTACTATATACATGTATAGTAGCGGGATTGACCACTGAAGATCAGCTTAACTGAATAAAGTAACAATCTCCGAAATTAAGCCCTTTTCACATTGGTCAATGCTTTGAAAAGCACTGTAAATTTCGGGAATGATCTTAGAAATTCTCCACTTAGCAAGCTGGATCTTTGTTTCGGGCAGTTCTTTAATAATTTACCCTCTGCAAATTCTGCTCGCATACACGCGTACGGCAAAGCACTTTTGTCATTAGTCTCATCGTAGAAATTAATGCCGATATCTTTCTGATTAAGCATGGTTGGACTGCATGAAGAACGTAGCTATGCTACACTGCTTCTTACAAGGTGGTTCGCCCATTGTGTTACATAGCGGACCGGCCGGGCAATTAGAATTCGAATCCAATCGGTTGGCTATCTATATTATTTTTCGGTTTCCTTCGTCAAGCGAACAATCAAATCACGTACTACTGTAAAAATCAAGCGTCAAGCATTGCACAATAAGAGTCCAGGCTACGTATAAGATTAATATTGATGGAGCCGCCGCGCGCCTGCATGCGCGTGTGTGTATGCGATAATTGCAGTAATACATTAAATAACAATATTATCGGCCTAAAAAGTGTGTGTGTGTGTGTGGGGGGGGGGGGGGGGGGGGGGGGCAGCTGCCCCCCTTGCCCCCCCCGGCTCCGCGGGCCCTGTGCCATGAGCGGTACTGGTTGTGAGAAATTTCCTGCATCAATTGAACGAGTTGAATTAACGCTGGAGCGGGGTTCTATAATATAGGGAAAGGCGGATGATACGTCAGACACACATAACAGCTGTTAACAATCGCTTACGTCATTGAGGTCCGGTACTTCAGTACACGATTCTCCTGGTGCCCAGTCCATTGTTTATCGATCGTAGTAGTACAAATTTATTATGCAGCGACTCTTGTGTTTTGGTGCCAGCCTAGTAGAGGTATGTAACACACAATCAACCACCTCACATCACTTATGTTTTAATGAGTCTTAAATGGAAATGTGGAGCCCCGCCCGCATTTGTACATGTAGGCAGCCATGACACACATATGGCCGGGGATTGGGGAGGCCACTTTCTACTTTCTAGGCTTTCATCCAGCACATGGAAACAGCCTGCAGCCATGATATCTAGATTCCATTGGTCACTTTTGACATGAACGACTTATACAGGCTACACAATAGTCTGTAACGCGTCCCTACGTACCGTACATGGTCGAGGCCACATGTACATGTACCTCTGCTTTCAGCCATAGAAAAGGCATGAACTGGCACATCGTAATTAGAGGCATGCAGCCAGGCCCGCGTACCTCAGTGAACATGAGCACTGTAAACTGTGGTCGTCAGCATGCATGTTCCAGTGATGTTAAGTATCATGTGTCATGTTTACGTACGTGTAGCTATGTATTCTTTCAGGCCCACTGTTACAGAATTCCTACATAAGGCTACATTCTGTATAATGTTATCCTTATACATGTGACCAAGGATATTTTTACATGGATTAGAAACGTAACCACTTTTCACAACAGGGGGACCATCTTATTGGGATCTATGGTTAATAGGGGTCTGGGGAAATAAACTAAGTTGGGCACTATGAGTACTCGAAAAAAAAAACAAATGAAAAACGCTTTGGAACGATATCTTTACAATAATAGGCGTTATAACTCAGAGTGTCTGAGTTATTGTCACAGCTTCTACGTCCGTATCTTCAACACAGACGACAAAAAGTGGTTCATAAGGTGTTACCGAGGGTGGCGCCAACAAATTTATATGTACGTATATGACGCGTTTCTAATCCATGTAATAATTTTATATCCTTGATCAGTGTGACCTACAGGTGTATGTTTCATTACCAGAAATGGTACATCACCTAGCTGGTCCTCAAATTCAACATATCAAATCAAATCAAATCCAATCTAGATGCTTTTGAAATATATGTAGTGCTGTATTTGGTGGGTGACCCAGATTGGAGATGTGAAGTGGACCTGTGGCTCAGTGCAGTGTTAATATGTTATCCCTCTTAACTCACAGGGGTATACAATAGTAAATGGTGAATTGGAATTTCGTCCTTATTCAATGCGCCTGAAGGAACTCCTTTCTGACCACTTGAGGTGTGACGTGGAGGTGTGCTGTAGACTTTGCCCATTATGTGCATATAACGATAGGTTTATCTTTAGGTGGACAACATGGGGGTGTCAGGGGAATGTGTTGTTCCCACTATGGCAGCTCGACTTAGAATGGTTTTGTCTAATGGTAACAAGCAGTACAACTGGATCATCATCCTTGGAGGTATGCATTTAGATGCCATTTCCACTAAGTAGAACCTTGTGTAGTTAGTCTTAATGTTTAAATGATCATGCGCTACCCTTGCGGAACGTTTGTTCCCCAAGCGTTGCACACATTTGCTGGCCTCTAACTCTCACTAGATATAATGGCTACACACAAAGCCTTCACTATGTGGCATTATTATCAGATCCCATCATCCGCCTGTATACTTGAATGATAGTGCTCCATACATTTTATGTTATACATGTTACCCCTGGGAACTTGATGCTTTACTATCCATCAGTATTTCATGTGCAGTGGAAGTCACATTCGCACAAGGACCCAACATCAAGATTAGCATGCTTGTACCCTAGGCGTGTAACCTTAGATGTTCTATTGTATCTGTATGGCGTAACCAACTGCAACTGACTTGCTGACTGGTATTTAGCATCATTTTAAGTGTACCAGGATTTTTCAAATGCAATATGTTGCTGGCAATATGGTGCCATATGACTGATAGTGATGCACAATGCCATACTCACTATTCTACTTCCTGACTATCACATTGATACCACTGCTCTATAATAAGGTGGCTTCAGGGCCTGGGGCATAAATATTTCCTGGGCCCCTCTATGAAACCAAGGTAACACCACAGACCCCCACCAAACACAGTGTTACAGACGCCAGAAAATGTGGCTAATCAATTTTCAAGGGCCGAAAATAGCCAAGAAACCATTTATGCCCCTTAAAAGTCCGGGCCTGTGAATTTTGCACACACACACCCTCCCCCACTACCTCACTCTCGTAGGGCTTTAATGTAGACAAAGTGTGGTACATGTACATGTACTTTGGCTGTGGTAGTGGCTTCACTCTTACATGATATTTGAAAAAATAGACCATATGTTACTTGTCTTTCACAGGTACCAATGATTTAGGGATGGGAGTAGATGGAGAAACAATTCTGGCTACACTATGCTCCATGCATGATAATGCCAGAGCATCTGGTGCACGCACTGTGTGCCTTGCAGTGCCACCATTTGCATTGGAGAAGGTAAGGTCGACTGTCTTATATTTTGTTTCTTTTAGCAATAATTCATTTGTCACCACCAAGGATCAAGAGTACTTTTCATTGCATAGCAATAAAATGAAAGTGAACTCTGGGCTAAGGTACATGTGTATGTGTGATTCAGTGGTTGATACTGCATTTGCATGAATTTATCGTTGTTAAAAAATACAGGTTTTGCACAGCAAAAGAACAAAATCACCCTACACTTACATGGAATGGTTTGATTGGATGTATGCTGTAATCCCACAATGCGCTTTTCTATACCATATATTCTTGAGTACCTACTCACTAAATTTTTTAGTAATGACTAGATTTGGCAATTCACCATTTACCCCAAAGTTGTAAATACATGTAGATAGCATGGATATGATCAGTACTAGATAGTTGTTTGCTTATATATACAGCCCTTGTTAGAACAGACTAGATCAGCATTCATGTATGCTAAGAACATTGTGGTAGTGATGAAGGCATCATTGTGATGGACGAACTGCCAGCACACTTTGCTAAGTGTTTTTGAAATCATCTTGGGACAAATATGCATTGATTAGGGTGCTCATACAGTTTACACATCAGCTTACATACTAGTGATGTGACAATTACTGGCGCTGCAGGGTTAACATTTTGGGGAGGGAAAGCAGAACGTATCAATTTGATGAAGTGGGGCATACATGTAGTTTAATGATCACATATGGATTCACGAGGATATAGTTTAACTTTTAAAAATACAATATATTATTCAGTATTACATTTATTTTGCACTTCTTCGTTCAACTTCTTAGGCTCAATGCCACATTGCTTTTGATTACTGTACAAAATTGGCATATTAATACCATAGAGTACCACAATTTATCCACTCCCTTCACCCCCACTGAAAAAAAGGCTCATGTTTAAACGAGCATATATTTGTAATCAGTAACACTTCTGCTGACCTGTTTCAATATTTCAGGATATAACTGGTACTCCAACATAATTTTAAGGAATGGCGCACAGTTGCATTCATGAATATTTCAATATGCTCGTTTGAACACGAGCCTTTTGGGGGTGGGGATAAATTGTGATACTCTCTGTTACATGGTACATGGTGCATGTACATGTATGCAGAGAAGAAGTATCAGTATGCCTATAAAGTGTAGGTTCTTTTTCAATATAAACTTCACTGAAATGTATATAGAGGTAGCAGCAGTACATATAATCAAAATGGTTTTGTTACCTAGGACATACTGTGATTGCTCTGGAGGTTGGTCAGTTTTTGTTGACTTATACAATGAGCTTCCACACCCAGCAGAAGGTGACCCAGAGCGCAAGAAGTAAGTGTATTCATGTACATGTTCTAATCAGCACTATTTACTAATGTGGGCAGCAGGTATGATATTCATCATGCTCTGTGTGCTAGTACATTCGGCTGTGCTGTGTCACATAGCATTGTTTCACACACATGCACACACACATAGCTCTGTTTGATTTTATCTTCGTTTATCAGATATTGGTGTGACTTTCTGCATTTAACTGAACATGGCTACAATGTAATGGCTGACATAATCTTCTCAACATTGCGGCAACATCTTGTTGTAGATCTTTACAAACCATCACCAAAGCTCTGATGTGTTTTACACTACAAACGTATCAAGTTCTTGTATATTGGCATGCATGAAGTGTTTTTGATCATTATTGGTACTTGCAAATCAACAACATGCATATGTTATGTTTAGAGCACATGTCTGGCAGCCTTGAACTAATTAGATCTGATTGCATTGTCAGTAGGGAACATGGAGCTCGAGGTACTGAATAGTTGGGGTGCATGTACATGTATGCAGCAACAATCATTCAGCTCTCAGTATAGTACTGCGGATTCAAGATCTTAAAAGAGGAGAATCTGAAGGAATGTCATTAACACTATTGATTGTTGTTGGCTTTTGACAGGCAATTCAACTTTCAGTGCGTAATACCCCCAGAAAATTATAGCTAGCCTGTTAGATGATATGGAAGGAACTATGTAAGAACAGGATTAGAGTATAAAACATTATGGACAGTTACAGAGTGCAGTAGGCAGAATCTGTAAAATTCAGTACAAACGATTTCAATATGGACTGCAATGTTCTAACCCCTCACTGGTAATTATAAGACCACAGCCCTTCTCCCTAATCCAGATCAGATTAATGTGAAAGATGACCTACAGGTATGGTGGACAAGGGATCATGTAGAAGAACCTATTGGTGATGTGGTCTGAGGATCGAGGGCTGTATCAAGGCAGGAAATTGAAGAGCTTATCAGCATAACTATTAAAGGAAGCAGTGACAATTAAATTTAGGTGTAGCAGTATAATGAGAGTTGAACTGCATGTGGAGTAGGTACTTGCAATGTACACATGTACCCCATGCATATACCTAAGTTCACTTTCAAAGGTGTAGGTACCAGACCCACTACTCTGACTTCCATTTTTTAGCTAGCTATTAGACAAAGGGATCATTTCAGCCGTTAATACTGGTTATAAACCCAGCTATTAGAAAGAGTTGTCAGCACTGCTGAACGTTTTTTACATTGCAGTGCATAGAGGGGAGTGTAGAGAGGGGAAGTGTGAAAGAGTGTACAGATGGAGGTTGTAGAGAAGTGAATAGATTGCACACGTGTATGCAGGGGAGTGTATGTATACAGAGGTTGGGTAGAGGAAAGTTATACACCTCTATCCATGCAGACTCATAACTCACAAGCATCAATGCTTTGAAAAGCCAAAAGCATCAATTCTAATAATTATGTGAACCTAATGCAGTTCTTTAACATGGTCAATTGAGGTCGGGACTATGTACTTATAGGGTTGCAAGCACAGCTCTTGTATGGAGTTCTGATCAACATTTTATTTTAAAGATCCAGATTATGAGTGATGGTGACACAGATAATCACATGTATGGCACTCTTGACATTGTAAGCGCATGGAGCCTAGCTTTAAGAGTGCTTTGTTGCTCGTCGTGGGCGAAAGCAATAATATTGAATAAATACAACAACATGTGCAGGTACACCTGATCCTGTCCAGTATTCATCATGTATGGATACATGAACAGAAATGTGCAAAGACATTGCTGATGCAAGAAACACCATATGGATATGTATGAATCCAAATGATCCACAAGGTACATGTAACACTTCATACTCTCCAGCCAGCACTAATATTATTCAAGTCTGGCTTCACATAGTTGCAGCAGACTATTAATAGATCCGCATGTGCGATGAAACACATGCACATAATTTTATTGTTCAGACTAATGATGGTGGTACAGTCTCATCAAAGGACTCAAGGGAAAAGGTTACTGTTGACATGTTGCATGTGTATCTATTATGTATTCAGTATTGTACGTATCCCAATTGTAGTGGATTGCAGAAAAACTGAAAACCATAGAAAAATAATCACAATTAGAGAAGTTGCGGCAATACTAAATATACTTTGAAACATCAGACAAGTTCATCCCTTCGACACAGGCATGTTTTGGAATGTGTTGTATTTATTCAATATAATTAAAATTATTGCTTTCGCCCACAACGAGCAACAAAGCACTCTAAAATCTAAAAAGGTTCCATGCACTTACACTGTCAAGAGTGCCATACATGTGTCTGTGTCACCACTACTCATAATCTGGATAGTAAAGTAATGATCAGAAGTCCATGCAAGAGTGGGCTTGCAACCTCATAAGTACATATTTGGTTACTACAAAATGAGTCCCGAGCATAACTGACCATGCTAAAGAACTGTATTAGATTTGCATGACTTCACTAATGGTACATGTACATGTTAATTAATCTCTTGGAACAGGATGCACATCTAAAAGGGTTGAGATTGCTGGCAAGTTCCTTCCCCCACCCCCACCCCCTCCCGCTCATAACACTTGACACTGACATATGCTTGGGCCTGCATCTCTATGTGTTCAGACATGCTGTTTACATCAATGTACGTATATAATTTTTATAATCACTTTGAATACCAGAATACATGTGTACTTGCACTTCTAATACTGCCAATAACACACACAGTCATTAATTTAAAAAGGTTGAAAACCATAATGGACAACTGTCATGCAGGGTTGCCAAAGGCCAGTCCAGCCTGACAGGTCGGCCAGCTTGGGCTGGGGTCCGCCCACAAGGCAAAAAGTGGGGAGAGTAGGATTGTCACACCATGCATGCATACGCCAGCAATTGTGTGGCATTGTCATGCTCGTCCTTTGCTAACTCTTTGTGTGCTTTGACAGATTTCAGTTGCCTTGTCTCCAATAGGAAGCAATTTAAATTAATGACTGTGCATTATTGGCAGCATTAGAAGCGCAAGTATTCTGGTATTCAAAGTGATTATAAAAACGATATACATACATAAATGTAAACAGCATGTTCCACATCACATGTATCCTGATACATATTGTTGCAACTACCAACCATTTTTATTGGTGGGAGGGAGGGGGGGGGGGGGGGAAGGAACTGGCCGGCAATTCTCAATCCTTTTAGATGTGCTTCAAATGTTGTGGGTTACAGATTCCTGTTCCAAGTGATTAAAACATGTACATGTACCGTTAGTGAAGTCAAGTCATGTGGATCTAATGCAGTTCTTTAGCATGGTCAATTGTGCTCGGGACTCACTTATAAAGTTGCAAGCGCAGCTCTTGCATGGCGTTCTGATCAACACTTTACTTTAAAGATCCACATTATGAGTGGTGGTGACACAGATAAGCACATGTATGGCACTCTTGACATTGTAAGCGCATGGAGCCTTTTTAGCTTTTAGAGTGCTTTGTTGCTCGTTGTTGCTCTTCAATTTTCTGCCTTGATACAGCCCTCGATCCTCAGACCACATCACCAATAGGCTCTTCTACATGATCCCTTGTCCTCCATATCTGCAAGTCATCTTTCATCTTACCTGCCATCCACTACAAGTGGGATAAGCATAAAATATATACATCTAGTCTGCTGCAACTATGTGAAGCCAGACTTGTGGATCTTTTGGACTCATACACACGTGTATGGTGTTTCTTGCTTCTTTGCACGTTTTTGTTCATGCATCATACAAATATTCATTACGATGCATACTGAACATTATCAGGTGTACCTGCACCTGAAGTGTAAAGGCAAACCCAGTCGCCATCTTTGCTTTACACAGAGGGCTTGACAGCCACACCCTTGCGTATCCACGCAAGGGTGTGCACGTGGCTACGCCAGACTAGGGCTTGACGTTCTGCTTTTAGATGTAGACAGGACACCCCTTTGACATGCACCCGCATTGTGTCTATTGTGCATGCGGGTGCAGGCCAGGTGTATGTCTCACTGTGTGTGTGTACGTGTGTGTGTGTGTGTGTGTGTGTGTGTGTGTGTGTGTGTGTGTGTGTATGTGTGCGCACGCGCGTGTTTGTGTGAGCGTGTACCATCATTAAAACAAAAAGTAGTGAAACTAGTTATAAGAAACATTCGTGTTAGTGGATTTGAAGACAATGTTGCTGTAAAAAGCAGAGAACTGAACAAGGGCTACAATATGAAAAACATAACACAGATATAAAATGTACACATGTATGCAATGAGGTGGTTACCCCCATTGCTCTGGTATAGAGCGCCAGCATGCACTAGTATCCCAATCCATGGATGTCAGTGTGTTGACTTCTAAAAAGACACATTTGCTGCTTTGCGGACAAAAGGTACTCTTCAGTTGATGCATGTTGATGATGGTTTGTGTCATGAACACTGTTCGACTTTTGAAAGTGCATTGCATGGAGAACACAATAACTCCAATTCTTGGAAGATAACATACAACATTCAGAACGCCATCTGGATAGTAAACAAGACTATACCTTCCACTCAGTTTTGATAGGACTAGTACTGGTAGATGCGATAAGATGCAAGATTAACCCAAGTGAGTACAATTGGTGATATTATTCTGTATTAAAAATGTTACGGTCCTGTGGCATTGCTTGAACTGGATAATATTGTGTATCGTGTATTGATTGGGTCTGTGCCCCAATGGCCAGATAAACATCACCCTAATGCCAGAGCCATACTCTCTTATACATGAACCAGAGGAACTTTGATCTGCCTTCTGCCCAGTGGCTATTCAGCACCTTATGGGAGATGTATTAGTTGTATAGTGTACGTAGGCACTAAGAAGCAGTTATATATATATTCTCGATTCATTTAATTATTGTCAATAAATTATGATTATATATACATTATATTAACTACGTTACATAGTTACTTACGACATTTTCATTGAGGCATCTAAAATGGCAACAGGTATGTACAGTTTAATAAGTATTGATATTTGGCAATCCCTCTAAGCATGTGCATGTGAACATGTATAGGCCAACAGAGCCAAACAAAAATATCGCCTTCTTTTCATACGTACGTAGCCCATTCGTTATCTTATAATGAGCAGATGTATTTTGAGGGAGTCGGTTCGAACTGATGTAAAGGTTTTTAATCCTTATGCCCCCTCGAATCAAACCCGAATCAAAGGACTTTTATGATTATCTGCATGCTACCGTACTGGGGTAGTCGTGAAAACGAGGAAGTATGACCACCGCATCCGTGAAATCGAACATGTCTCTATTACTCCACTTATTCTCTCTTGCACAGTGGGCCTCAAGGCTCAAGCCACAACAAACTATATAAGCGCCCGGCCTCTCTATCTCTGCTAAATGGAACCACATTCATTTATAGGCCATGACGCACATTCCTAGGCCCATGCCTGTACATATTATATCCGTTGCTTTGTTGTACATGTAG
Organism: Spongilla lacustris; assembly: GCA_949361645.1. Taxonomy (NCBI): domain Eukaryota; kingdom Metazoa; phylum Porifera; class Demospongiae; order Spongillida; family Spongillidae; genus Spongilla; species Spongilla lacustris. The sequence continues at coordinate 3,164,034 of OX442423.1, read as the reverse complement.
CTTGTCCCGAAGTAATCAGCAGAATCGTTCCCGCGGTGTCACATAATCCCGTAAAATTGTGGACCCTAATTTACCGGAACCCTTCCGTGAAAATAGGGATCCCTAGCTAGCTTATTTAATTTCTCTGCGTGTATGAACAGAAAGCATGATGGAGAGCGATGTGGACGGTATAGCTATAGTGAAATATTTTCCTATCGGGTTTCAGATGACCAATACCCGCCTGGGTTTTCTAAAGCAGCTTTACGTACTAAGCCAAATTTTACAAAGCAAAAGGTTCCGACCTTTATTTAATATTGTGGTGGGTCCCCAATTTTACATGACACCGGCCTGATAGGCGACTGGCATTTGGCAGCCCTGGTAGGTATATAATACTAAAGTAAAACGTATGTGTCGTTTAGACCAGCATATGGTCACAATGGCTAGCTTTAATCAGAATAAAGAGTTTCCTATTCGCTATATCCACGCAGGCTTCTATCAATCGATCCGAATATCGTGCGCTTGCTAGTTATCAATATTACACTGTCATGCTAAATGTAAAAAAAAAGGGCTGTAGCTTCCAGGCGCGGCGGAGCAGGGGGGGCTGGGGGGGCTATTGCCCCCCCAAATATCGAGGTGGGGGGGCTCAGCCCCCCCCCCCCTTGCGCTACCATCAGGTTCTTATTGCGAGCGCGTGTTCTTTGAGATTGCTGTACTGTCAGTGACTGTGAGTTTATATAGGGTTAGCCAGACCTCGTTATTGACGATCGATATTACAATGGACTGGGGACCAGGATAAGTACGACTTCTCCTGGTCCCCTGTCCATTGTAATCGATCGTCGCGAGACTATTTATATAATTAACTGTGAATGACTTATTTATCGGTGTGGATGAAACGAAGGCAAGTTCTATGGCATGAATCATGGTCCGTTCCGAAGAACGATACTGAAGCCTGAGCTGTGTTGGAGCGTTAACGGGTGAATAAGGTACAAAGTGCGGTTTTGAATTGGGGGAACGAATTCGAAGAGAGTAGCTCTGTGAGTTGTAGTTTTCAAGGCAGTACCCTTGAAAACTACAGGACATCAACGTCAAACGCAAGTATAGACATAATTTCGACGATGAGACAACTGTTCACCTATTTGAGATCCTCCATGCAGTTGACTCCATGACAGAAAGACGATTTAATAACTGCTTCATCTTGCATGTGCATAAAGAGCTGGCAGAATGCGTTAATCTTGAGGATGTAGCAGCGAATTCGGGACATTTCCCACCGAAAAAAAATGGCCCGTGTTTTTTTTTTTGTCGGTGTATAGGTATGAATATGATTTTCTTTTTACCACTGCCCCCCCCCAAATATGGACACCCTCCGCCGCTCCTGCCTTCTAATGTTTCTAATGAGATTATGTTTGAATTGGGATTAGTACATTCATACTTGACACATAAAATTTCCATGGCCCAAACTATAGCTAGTTAACAAAATCAATATTCATTTGGGCTGTTGTATTATGCATGTACATGTGTTTAGGCGCCCGTTCGGCACAGCCCCAAAGATTATGATCGGGTCATCCAACTCGGTTCAATACATATTTGCCTTAGGCATTCATGCATGGGGTCCCTTACTTCATGAAGGGGTCCCCAATTTAGGACAGGGGGTCCCCAATTTACCGAAAAAATGGGGACGGGGATCCCCATTTTTATGGGGTTCCCAATTTTACATGACACTGGCTACTACCGCGGTGTAGTGGAAATTTGCCCCTACTAACTATATACTGACCTCCTTTCGATGCAAGTATTTTAGGCGTCTATACAACTCATGATAGTGCTCACAATATTAACAGATGCTGTTGTCGTAGCGTATAAGGTCCCCCGTAAATTAGTCCCCCAGACTTTTACACTAGTGCCCGTACTAGTGACTTTATGACCCCCCCGGACAACTAGTTACACGTACTGGGGCAAACTGTCCCCCTCTGGGGTAAAATGTTCCCCCTCATAACACTCGTTTTCATCTATGATAAGGCTGGATGTCCTAATATGGACTTGCAGGAATGCAGGTGCACGGTGGTGGGATTTTCAAATACACAATGGCAGTACAGTGAGTACACGGAAGCGCGTTGATGCCTGTACTCAGTGGCTCCGTACGTCAAAGCTCTTGTTCTTCAAATTCTCATTGAAAGCAATATTCAACAATTGGTGGACATTTTGAAATATAATGCATGAACATGTTCAACCACAAGCGACATGTACATATATATGTACTGGATCTCCACTATTATGGCTTCGAAAGGGCGATAAAATCTATTTTGAGCTATTACTAACAAAACTAAGTTTGGAAAAGCCGGATTGAAATTGAAATATCAATAGGATCATAGCCTGTAAAGTAATGTCACAATTTCACACTGCATGTCGTGCCTGGCATGCCTCAAGGAAGGTCATTTAACGCAAAGGTTATTCCCAAACTTGGAATTCCTTTTTCAATACAAACCTGTTCAGTGATATGAACTATGTAGTTGCAAATTTCCCTGCTTTACATAATGGAGAAATTGTACATGTATTAAGCCCTATATTCTGCTCAGTGTGATTCAATTTCCAGCGGTGGAAATATTTTTAATGGTCATGTATCCACAACCTGTACTAAATTGTGATATGTTGGCTTTTTTTTGACACAGTATTCCCTTCATCTTTTAATTGTGCACAAGTGGTGAAAATGAACCTTGTAAATAAATATTATTGTGAGAAAAAAGTAGTACAAGTATATGCCTTGCCAGTTACTTCTACATCCTTCAATATACCTCTGACTGACTGGATTGGTACAGATAATTTCCAGATTCAAACCTTCATTTCATGTATAACATATACCAAAAGCATACCCCGTATCAACTTTTGATGCTTTAATAATCAATTGTGCAAGCTTGTTAGCATCAGCATTGCTTAACCAAAAATGTCGTCTTCAATTTTTTTGCCATGACAGTAGGCATAGGTATGTAATATCCAAGTGGTACTGAATAGTATTATAAGAAGCATTCAGATACAAGCATATACATTTTGATACACATTTTGCTGCCTGCCTTTATTTTGCATGGGTCACAAAGTATGCATAATAAATTATACATACATCTTTAGCTATAATCTTGAGCTCAACATTTTCTTCTGTAAAATCTGTGCTACTTCTCTGTTTACCTGATGCAGGAGTGCTTGTCAGCGCTGCACACATATATGTAACCATCATAAAGATCAGTTTATTAGTTATGAATTCAATACAATTCAAGTCTCCCAATTGATTCGTTCATTAGCCAGGTTCAGAGAGAACAAGAAGCTGTCTACTTTATAATATGTAATTACTGTACTGATCAGGGAATTTTAATGGCTTTGCATGCTTTTGCAATGTGTTCAGCAATCTAAGGACATTTGTTACATTCATATGTTATTTTTAGCACCATTACAATTATGCAAACAAATATATCACAGTTATTGAAGTTTTCCAGCCTACTTGTAATCTGTGTAAAAATGCTTTCTTTAACATAAATACTCCCTAAAAAATAACCTGGTATATTGTAGCACTTCATTGATGTTTACGATATAGGTGGTATTTCTTCCACAAGTTTCACAGTAAACAAAAAAAAAATTATTTTAATTGTAATTACTGACAACATACTTACATAGAGTATCATTCAGAATAATGCAAGACATCATTCCCCAAATCGGTCCTGAAATGTTAAGCTCAATTGTATTGCCTATTCATGAACTAAGTTCACCTAAATTTAGACACATTATCTGAGTGTCTTTGCACTTGAAGGATTGCAAAGCTAATGCACACCTTTTTTTCCAAGAAACTCCTCCACTTGGCATGGACCAAGCCAGCACTTTACAAGCTTGTCACCCTTTCTGCTACCTTTTTGCTGTTGTGTAGAAGCACTAATATCCCTGGGTTAAGCTCCACCTGGAAAATTTGGATGTCCCCCTTTATTACCAGCATATTTACCCATCTTAAATTCTTATGTCTAGAATCATTTCTTCTTCTATACTGAGGCCGAGATTCCTGTATGTTACTGTGAGCTTTTCCTAACAGACCTTCTCAATTCTATCATGTGTTTGCTGAAAATTCCCATATGCTCCACTTCATCCTCACTGCATCCTTCATCACAAATATCACTCACCCTTCAAATTGCTTTTCTGCAAAATTAAAGAAATGCTACGTGATAAAATGTACACTTACAAAAACATAAGTTGAAAGGGAGAAAATGTAGTACATTTCTGTTCAGATGTTTTACAGGCAAATAAAACTCCATCAATAGACGCATCCCAATTGTTTTGTTGTTTGTTGACTAATTTCACAAAACATATTTGCATAAAGTATTCTATCTAACTATTGGTTTGAGGATAGTGCTAACTCTGTGCTTGGTTCATAGACTGCTAGTATCATAATTTATGAACAGCTGTATCTGTTTTAATTAAATAGATAGCACTACTGCATCATATTTGAAAAATAGTTTTCACACAGTACCATACTTCAATACAGTGAAGATCATGCAAGGCGAAGAATGCATTACATTTCGTGCATATTTTGTATTATACTCATGTAGTACTGGACAAAACTAGTTGTAAGTCTGCATACATGAACATGTATAATATACATTGAAGATTAAATAGTGGGAAACCTGCTCAGCAGGTTCTTCAGGTAGTGCTGTAGCCTCTAGCCATTTTGAAAAATAATCCACCAATGTAAAATCCACCAATGTAATTATACAACGATTGCCACTCTTGGTCTTAGGTAGTCCAACCTATATGTAGATTTAGTAGTTACATCATGGGCTTGCCTCTATACTTCCTGCTTAACGGGAATTGGGTGAAGAGGTGCTGCTTCCTACAAATTGAGTGCTGTCTGAAAGTGCTCACAAGTTTGATCCAAATAGACTTTCAATACAACCTCTTGGAAATCATTTTGTATGTTTTTTCTCATTCCCACACTGAGGAACATGTTTCTATTCATCTGTCTTCAGCTTCTGATGAAATAGAAGGCCATTCTTCCTATGTAAACCACTTTTATCCACTTTCCCACATCCCTCAGGGTAACAGTGCCGGAGTATTCAGAAAAAACAGTCCTCTATTGCAATTGTGAGTCACTGAAACAGATTATAGGGACACATGCTTAATGCACAATCAGTATCATCACTGCGTAAATTTTGGGGGAAAATGATATTCGAAGAAAACAATTAGAATGTTACAGGAATGAAGAACAACACTTTTTCCTAGGTGGGACATTTTGGACAATTTACTCTCCTACACCGTTGCCACAGGGAAATTGGCATACCCAGAAAGTCGACACTAGTACCTGATGCCAAAGATTGGCATCCTTATTGATATATGATTAATCTTGTACCAAATCACAGAAGTATCATTCACAGTGCATGGTGCCATTGGCTGTGTAAACGTTATTACATAACGAGCATAAGTATATACAGGTATAACAACTGAGGGGATGAATAAAGTGATCCATTATGCATGAGCAGCTGCTGATGATGTGCATATGCCGGCATACATGTTATAACCTTTTAACTATCTCAAAATGTTCTCTAAATTTGGTTCAAACAACATTTCACTTCCTGTGATGAATGCTTGAGGCATTTAAATCCTCTCATATTCATGTGTACATCAATGGTTTTGTCTGCTTATATGAACTCAAACTCCGTAACCCAAAGTCTAGGCTCTACATACTAAATTGTTTCATGTAGCTTTAATCTGGGGGATACCCTAGATGCATGGATATTTTTGGGAAATGAAATGTATTGTTCTGAATATGTCAGGTGTTGATGGTATTCTCACCATCCACCTCTGGCTCTGACTTGAGACAAAGGAAGCCAGCAATGACGACATTCCTGGTCCTTAGGAATATAATTTAGATTTTAATCTTTGAGTACCAATTATGACATTGGAATGGCTAGGGCTGGCTTCTTCACCCCCAGCAACTACATGTTAGGCACACTCACCCATCTTAGTCCCAAGCTTTGAAATAATTTGCAACATGTTTTCTTTGCTCGGATGCCATTGCTGCCATCCCCTTCAGACATAATGGCAAGATGACAGTTAAGTCAAACACGGCAGGCTTGTCTAGCATCCAGTTAGGGACAAGGATATCTGCTGGTCAATGTATTGCTTTTGGAATGGCTATGGCAGAAATTACCCCAAGCCAATCCCCAACCACCATTTTAGGTTTAAATTGACACCTGGAGATGGTATTACTGAAAGCCATGCTGCAGCATGAGAAATTGATATTAACCAGTAAGCACACTTTACGAGGTAGGGACAAACAGCTAAATGCAGATTGAACTGGTGATCCAAAGGACCCACTGAAAGCAGGGAGAGGCAAGATGGCTTCAGTTGGCCGGATGAGGGTGTTGAAGAGATTCCACAGAGTGTTGTGATAGATAATGACGACCCAGGCTACCTCTGTGAAGACTGGGCTGGGCCCGTTTCCACACTTTGCTTGCATGAGTGCAGTATAAAGCAGTCACCTTTGGGCCAATTATAAGTGGTCTTTATAGACAGGTGGATGCCCAACTCAGAAGCCTGTACAAAATAATCACATTGTTTGTAATATGCTTCAACCTGACCTTTATTCAAAGGTGGATACCTATTACTGGAGAGTGTTTGGTGGTAAAAAAAGGTTTGGAAATCCACAAGATCGATTTGCCATAGTAATGTTTTGAGATGGAGACATTCACCATGCAGCATTGCCAAAATAAAGTTTTTTTCCTTCTACAATTCTATGGTTGTGTGATTCTGTGAAATCATGACTGGAAAGAGGTGCAACTGGGGAGGTGGAATCAGCATAGAAATGGCATGCAAGTACAAGTTTTATGGACAATCATATGTTGAAAGACTGAAGAAATAATTACAAGATTACTTAGTTTTTATTTCGTCTTGCCATTTAATGTAGGGGAGAAATATTATTTAGGACTGCAACATCAGACCATTATACATGTTACACAGGTGACCGCTTAATCATTTGGGATTGGTCGGGACTTCACTAGCTAGTGTGGCCAGTATGTAGAGGTGACCAGCTAACTCAGGTGACTGTTAAGGCAGGTTCCATATGTGGACCACTTCATGCCATAATTATTAATAGAATCACTGACATGCATGGATGAAGATACTATGGTCTTGACTGATTGCAATTGTAATGAAAACCATATCTGAATGTGATATACGAGGAGTAAAGGACAAAACACTTATAAGTATGTTATTTGTGCCGTAATTATGCATGTTTGTATGCTATTCCAAACATTAATGCAATGTGTTATTAGATATCATCAGCATCCATAATTATATCATTATACATACATATTTTTGATAATGTTTACTGAATGTTCATGATGTATTCCTTTTCTCACGCACAAATGGATCAAGATGCAGTACAAGATGCTCGCCTGGGGCTTCTGATATTATCTGTGGCAGCCAGTACCTTCGTTTTGGTCTTTTCATGTGTAATCTTGAGCTACATCATTCGATACAGGCGGAAGTTCAAGTTTCCATGTTCATTATGTGAGCGGTACCAAGTGGTCTGCACGCCATACTGCTATTGTGTTGGACTTTATGTGGAGTCGGGAACGAATGGCTTCATAGGCATTGCCCCATGTGATGACTGCTACTATTCACTGTGTGGATGTACCCAACCACCTCCAGAGCTGGTAGGTGTACGTCGCTTCTCTCAGAATCCTATTGGTGGCACTCCACTTCTGCCCATCAATTCTCACTCTACTGTAATGTCCATAATCAGCCGAGCTGAATATGCACAACCGCCGAACAACTAGTGAAAAACTTATAGGCCTTTAGATGTAGGAATGTAATGCACTAATTCATTAATTGATCTTGTGAATCATGTCAGTAAATAGAAAACATTTCTTGCAATATGATGTGCAATGTATAGTTGTGTATTTTACACTATAAAACATATAACAATCCACACTTGTTATGGGGGTGAAAGAGTGGAGTGAACTCATATGATGTACTTTATTTATGTATGTGAACTTCTTGTTCTGGGATCGAGTAGTGGGAGATTAACTTGTGAGTAATGCATTAGAGGATTTAATGCTATTGCTGAATGAGTTTTTAGCAAATCACGGTTATAATCAGACTGCTATAAAAGGGCAATAGGGTATATTAGCATGCATGGAGCTTGCCAAACACCTTTGTGTATACGTACAAGTACTTAAAATAAACTATAGGTCCAAAGCATTGGGCTATTCCAGATAAAAAACGTACCCTCTACTGATGACATCCAAATAAATTCCCCTGGACTAATAATACATCCAGTATATTACCAGTATCAAAGCTAACTACTGCAGATAACCAATTTTGTCATCAGTAGGGGTGCATAATTTTTCTGGAATAGCCCATTGCTATACAAGTAATGGAATTTTCTGTCTTCAGGGAAAGTGTCATGTCAGTCCAAAAGCCATCATTTGTACCTGTCTTAATTTGTTATCTGCACAATATTAGCACCTCAAACGTGACATCAGTTTCATATCAGCCGCTGAAGAGAGAAATCATTAGCAGTCAAGGTAGGAGAATTATGTACGAGCCACGCCTCCTGCTAGATGGTTCTATTGCATCAATCTAAAGTAATGCATACAACATAATTATGCTCTGGACCCACTTGATCACCATGCTGTGACCTGCGGGCATGGGGGAGATGTGGTTGTCTGTCACAACTGCCTGCATTATGCATTTGTTGATCTCTGTTACCACGCTCATCTGAGTATGATGGTGGAAGAAGGGCCATGGTCTCACAAGGGACCGTGCATGACCACACCAGAGCAGCAGACATATAATCATGGGTTGGGACAGAGGCAAACCTGTTGCTCTGGACATCACTGTGACATCCCCTCTCTGCGATGCCATACTGCATGGGTCATATCAACAAACTGGTGCAGCAGCCCTGACAGCAGAAACACGAATGCTCCACTCCAATTTACCAAAATACCTGGCCGTGGGGTTGGGCTAGTCCTGCACTCCATTAGTAGTGGAATCTAAGGGAATTGGGGCAATGAGGCTCGGACACCATCTCCAGGCTAGCACCCCCAATTCAAGCCAACTATTGTGTCCAACATTTTTTTTGGCTCAAAATAAATCTGGTCCACTCCATTATGACAGCCATCCTGGTAATCGAGCTCCTGCCAACTTAACTGTTAGGCTATTAATTATGTATGTACTAGTAGGTATTTAAAATATTGCCAAAAACGTTATTATTATTGTATGAGTTCAGAGATTTTAGATAAGTTCCTGATGAACGTGATGTGATGACTCAGCGGCACAATGAAGTGAAGGCAGTTAGCATCCATTGCATTCAATTATGTAATTAGAGAACCACACAATTTTAGGATTTTTCGATTGCAATATGTCGACAGGGTTTGATCAGATGTGAGGTGCTACCTTCACACTCATCCTCAAGTGGGCTCTGTGGTTGTGGTTGATTGACCACATCTCTCAACGTGTGGCATGGCCTCCAGCTGAAAAAAGGCACAATGGCCTGGGAACCGTTAGAGGTGTCCAAATCAAGACAAGAAGAGACAGATAGCAGAGAGCCTGAAGAAACAATCAGGATGTGATACTGCTGCTTATTTAGAGCTATATCTGACACTAGATCTTATTGCAACATCTTACGTGCAGCATAATGCTAGAATTTTTATTGTGCTATTGTAATGCTCATGCATGAAACCATGAATGCAGGGCTGCCAAAGGTCAGCCGGCCTCCGACAGACCAGACCACGCCCTCTCGATGTACCAACTTCATGCAGTACATGTACAAACCAAGCTCACTTCTTGTTCAGAATTCATCTATTAAAGTAAGGTGCAACAGAAAAATAGCAACACTGATGCAGTATACTGCACCAGCAGTATGTTTATTAGTTATTAAAAGCATCCGGCTGAGAAGTAGTGACTTTATAATTACACAGTACACTTTAAGTGGCTATCTTGAAGGAACCTCTTGAGATGCATGCAACATTGGCAAATTAAATTCTCTGAAGCCTAAAGGTTAGACTGTCAGCAAGAACTGGGGGAAGCAAAGTTTCATACCATGCATGTGCTAAGAGTTTCATGGCTTGTGAGAGACGGGGATTTGAGATGTAAAATACTGCTTGAGCTGCGATTTCTAGGGCTAGGCTGTTTTCTTGTTTGGCAGAGAACTACTGCCGGAGACTTCATTTGGTCCTTGAGCATGATGCCGTTCAATGTGTATTAAAAGAATGGAGTGTTCTCTTGAGATCTAGAACGGCTTGTAGCAATAATCACACCTAGCTTTATCTGCCGGCATACCCTTTCTCCTTCCAAATACATGTCATGTATGGACCTTTGAATCATGAACCAGACAGTGGATATGTGTTTGTGCTACATGTACCTTTGCAAAGGCGTGAAACTCACAAGTTCCTCGGATTGTATTCCAACAGGTCCGGGTTTGAAGTAGGTTTGAGCCGCTGAGCTGATGGTATAGGAATCGTTGAAACCGACGGAGCCGGACGCTAAGTTGATCGACAACGTTACGCAATAATTGGTTGACATTTAAAAATCATAATTTCCTATCATTTGGCCTGCAGGCCGGCCGGCCTCAGGTTGGACCCTTAGACGGCCTACAATGAATGTATCTCAGTAGCAAGAACGGACATGCTGCAAAGCTTATCTACCTGGGCTACATACTTAGGAATAATTGCAGCTATTTTGTGAACTGATCTGTTAGGCGAATGTAATACTGGGTAACAATTCAAAGCAACATGCCCAGGGGCGGCGGAGGGTGTCCATATTTGGGGGGGGCAGTGGTAAAAAAGATAATTATATTCATACCCATGCGCGTACCGTACCCCCTCCCACCGGGAAAAAAATGGTCCGTGTTTTAAAAAACAAGCGTATCTCCGTAATCGTTCATGCTTCCGCGTACCTGTTTCAACATTTCAGAAAAGAACTGGTACTCCAACAAGATTTTAAAGAATAGCACGCAACTGCGTTCATGATTTCATGATTATGTCAATACGCTCGTTTAAACACGGGCCATTTTTTTTGGGTGGGAAATGTACCGAATTCGCTGCATGATCATTTAATTCCTTGGCTACATCCTCCAGATTGCTCTTTATGCACATGCAAGATGAAGCAGTTATTAAATCTTCTTCAGTTCTGTCATGGGCAAATAGGAAAATTTTGTCTATACTTGCGTTTGATTTTGATGTCTTGTAGTTTTTAAGGGTGCTGCCTCGACAACTCACAGAACTACTCTCTTCGAATTCGTTCCCCCTATTCAAAACCGCACTTTGTAATTTAGCATCTGGTCCCCAGTCCATCGTATATCGATTGTTAAGTAGGTCTGGCGAGACTAACCCTATTTAAACTCACAGTCACTGGCAGTACAGCAATCTCGGAGAACGCGCGCTCGCAATAAGATTAAATTTATTCATAACCTGATGGTAGCGCAAGAGGGGCTAAGCCCCCCCACCTCGATATTTGGGGGGGGGGGGGGGGGGGGGGGGGGGGGCAATAGCCCCCCCTGCCCCCCCTGCTCCGCCGCCCCTGATGCCAGAATCATTTTGTTATATTTCCTGACTTTGATAATAACGCTCTTGTCATTTGTACACTTACGATATTTATTACCTATTACAAAACGATATCTGGCACTAAAAAAGAGATAAAAATACTGATGAAGCGTTAGAAGGATATTTATATAGCGATCGAGTCAGAATGGCTAGCGATCGAGCCATTCGTAAAGAGCATGCAAAGGCAAAGAAATACATTTCATACATATTGGATTTCAATACTACTATTTCACTGACAAGGTTCTAAAGTGTGACAAGTAAATAAAAACCTTCTCTAACGAGAAAGTTGGTGGGCATATAGGATTGACAATGTTGGTGTAAAAAGCACGGAAACAAGTGTGACAAAAATGTTACTGGAAAATTGAAATAGGCCTATATTTAGCCCAGTCACATTTAGGCAGCGCACGCCTGAGAAAATGGGCTAAATATAGGCCTATTTCAATTTTCCAGTAACATTTTTGTCACACTTGTTTCCGTGCTTTTTACACCAACATTGTCAATCCTATATGCCCACCAACTTTCTCGTTAGAGAAGGTTTTTATTTACTTGTTTCATAAGTTTTTATTTCTCCGTGTCAACGAAGCTTCATAACTGTAATGTGATGAGGAACGATGTGCAATGGACAAAATGTCTATACCTTACGAACGCTTCTTTTTTTCAGGGTCGGCCTTGTAGCGCTCTCGGGCTTTAGCCTTGTTCTCTTCTTGCTTTTGGAGGTATTCCGCTCGTTGCTTCGTTCTCTTCTTTCGATTACGCGAAGGCATTTTTAGAAAAACAACTTCACTAGCCAAAATAAGTAACGACTAAGCTGACACCAAAATAAATTTTGTGCCTGTTGGAGTATTTATACTGCCTAAAATTATCCATACTCCTGTATTTAGAACAAAGTAATATACCCATACCGTATATAGTACTTTTTCGTTGTAGCTTCTTTATTACCTTAAGGGGCACCGCGCCGGTAAATTCTGAAGCGATTGGTACTATCGCCGTTCTTTAAAACCATTCCTAGCGTGAGTTATACTTGACGGAGAAGAAGAAGAAGAAGAAGACGACGACCAACAATTTTTTTGGGCATGGGCACGAGAAACAGGTTCTTAGTTGGTCTAGAAGCGCATAGTTTTATGACATGAAACTAGCACCAAAACGTAGATCTTGGTGTTGTCGTTCGATTGCTGCAAAGAGAAAAGCTATCCGTTTCTTCGTTGTCCCTCGCGACGCAACTGAAATTTTTTAATGACATTCATGACTCCTCAATCAATCCTATATTGAACCTGCTGACGCAGGTTCAGATTCATGTCAAAGGGTTGGGGGAAAGTTGGGAAAATTTACTCTGAACTGCAGTCAGTACCTGTTGTGTCTACATGACATCAAATAGGAATTGACTTTATTGCCATTATTGGTCCCTTCCATCAAGGAAATACATGCATGTACGTACATACAGACTATACAGCACATATTCAATGCATAACCAAAGAGGCCGGATTATCTTTATAAGATATGATTTTTTTTTTTTAATAGGGGAGTTTCACCGGATTTTCCCTTACACAATTTTTTAACAGGGGAATTTCACCGGATTTTCCCTAATGCAATTACATCATGTCTATACTTAGTAACGTCCATATTTAACTCCATATTATTGGTTCCAAATGCTTGCTGTAGTTCGGTAATCACAAATACAGAAATGGAAAGCACTATCTTTGAACATGTAACGTACACATGCGCAATGCGGTTGCTCAAGGCTGCTAATACATTTGCATCGCTAGAGCGTTAGTATGGAGCCAACATGGCCTCCATGGACGGTCAATGGAATAATTGGAATACAATCTAACCGTATATAGTTTCGTAGTATATAAGGAGCACACGCATGAGCACTTGTGAGGATCTTTTTTAAGACTGTGAAAATGAGTGAAGGTGAGAAGAATACTTGTCTTTCAAAAAGTATATCGCTTTTTACATGTAATTATTTCAGTGAAATTACAAGAGCATACGTATCTCAAGCTAGAAGAAGAAGCCCCCCCTCCCCCATATTCTCGACATCAATGGGCCGGTGGCAGAACATGTGGAAGGTTATCACTCAAAAGCATTCTTTTGATCCTCCTCTTACTTGTGGCAGTGACGTGGTTTTTAACATATGTAACACAAAGTATATTTCCGCTGCACCCGACCTCTCAAGCTCCAAGCCTAACGGGGATTCAAACCATAGCCACAACATTGCAATCTCTAACTGAAAACGCAACGTTTCAGCCTCCAACACCGTCCCAGCCCCCAACTCAAGTCACAACGTCCGAGCCTCTGACTCAAGTCACAACGTCCGATCCTCTGAGTCTGACTCAAGTCACAACGTCCAAGCCTCTGACTAAAGTCCCAAAGTCCGAGCCTCTGACTCAAGTCACAACGTTTCAGGCTCCAACTCAATTCACAACTGAACAAATTCTGACCATATACATGTATGAGATTGAATTCATAAACCTTGATCTGCCGACCATAGATGAGGTTGAATTCACGAGCCTTGATCGTACAACCAAAATCACTGAATGGAGCTCTTCTTCATGCACACTACGCATACCATTTTTTGATATATGTATCTATTGAGTTTTAAACGCGAGTTATACACATGTGTTATGCTTATGGTGTCCAGATGTTCGATTCTGTATAAACTTGAACTGCTATAGCTCGTGATGACATGGGACATGCAGTGATGGTGAATGCATAATTGTAGACATGCGTGACAGTATCTCGCAAATGACCGGAAATTCGAGTGTTCCTGCTGTCGTGGAGGAGATCTATGGCCTGTGGCAACTGCTTGGGGTTAAGAACACTTTTCCCTTTGGGCATCTCACCTGGCTACTGGTTTTCCCAACCCAAGTCTAGGACCTCTATGGAGGCTTAAACCTTACCCTGATGCAGGCAATTGCAAAAGCCATCTTGGCCATGCAGAAATTTGTGTATTTTGGAAGGATTAAAATTAATCAAGGACGAAAAAAAATAGTGCTAAATGTATACACAAACCATTTTTAAAAAAATAAAGATTGCAACAAATCTGGATTGAGTTTTACAGAGAGTATATTACCCTCAACAGTTAATGAGCACTAGACAAAAAATAGTGCCATTGTCGTAGTGTACAATGTCCCCCCTAGAATTTGTCCCCCCGGACGTTTTGCACTAGTGTTCAATGTCCCCCCGGACATTCTGCACTATAGTGTACAATGTCCCCCCGGACATTCTGCACTATACCCCCCGGACAATCTACACTAGGGCAAACCGTCCCCCTCTAGGGTAAAATGTCCCCCTTCATAACATGTTATATCATATATGACAAGGCTTGGAAACGTTTAATATGCATGGACTTGCAGTGTACAATTGAAACGATGGTACCGTATGGCGTATCGCACAAAGGCAGGACACGGGAGCGCGTTGACGCCTGTACTCAGAGCTCCTTCGTTGTCAATGCGCGCAAAGCTGCCGTTCTTGAAATGCTCATTGACATGCACTAATAGTCATACACGAGCATTTTGTATTAAAATTCCTTAGCTTAACGAGTGGTGATATAATCGATAAGACCATAGCCTGCAAAGCAGTGTTGCCGTGGTCAGCCGCGATCGATCCGGTCATGTTCACGATCAGTGCGAAACGTACCGGATCATCCCGGTCACGTTCGTGGACAATAGCTGACCGTTTCAGTACAATCCATCCGGTCAAAGTTGACGGTTACCGGGAAAATCTAGACGGTTACGGACGAACCAGATGCTTGAGCGTTTGATAAATAATACTTACATGTATATTAATAAACACATGAATAATAATTTTATTCCTCGCCCTTGTGCCGATGCTACGCCCTTGGAGTCAGTCTGCTTAGCGGGCTCTTCACTGTAACACAAAAAACGCATCCGTCGTTACGCATGCATGGATGAGCCACGAATGCATGCATCAGATACATGAAGCCTCCAACATACATGTTATGAACATCAATCAGATGTTTTTTCATCCTTGTAGTAGACCCATCACTGCGAGGAATCCAAACGGTTTCACCACCCTTTTGGCATAAAGCACACAAAGCCCATTTGTCACAGTTAGCGCGAGGAGAGAGCTTATAGTGCTTCCACAGCCACACGTTCAAAAACTTAGGACCAGAAGGATGGAATGTACCCTTAACGTCAGCAGGTTTCAGTTCTGCACTAGTAGGGCCGCACTGTTTCACTTTCTTAGCAGCAGGAGGCTCTCCCGCACCACTGACTGATATGTCATCTGATTCAGATCTGGATCCTGCAGATTGGTCCATCCGGAAGACTGTAAACTTGAGGACTTAAGCGCTTGCGCCAACGTATGTATGGCTAACGGCTCTGTTAGATACACTAGCCTGCTTGATTCCCTGTTGGAGTGATTTTCCCCGTTTTGTGCCCCCTGTTGGAGTAATTTTGCCTCTATTGGAGTGCTTTTATTAATAGCCTCTTTGTCCCCAAACTATATCTATTTCACCACTAGTGAGCAGCCGACACTTACTTTTGCAACTCCATTATAATGGACTCATACTTTCACAATGCCTATCACCTATCTCCTCCACCACTACACACCTAACATTCAGTTCTACAGCGGTATAAATGTTGTCGAGGTGTCATAGAAGAAAGGCTCTAAACTTGCAGTATGGTACCTTTTCCCAGCTACATGTAGAAACTCATTGCTTGCTATTTAATAGCATGACATCATGTAGAAATACATTTGCAATTTTTTTGGGTATATTCAGTGATTTGCTAAGCAATGCACTTGCACTCACTTCACTAACAGCTGCATGTGCAGATCGGGTACAGACCTTTTGTGCTAACCACCTTTTTGTGCTAACTATGCGTGGGTTATGCAAGAGGCATTATTTAACTGATATAACAATGTGCTATTCCTTAGAAAAGCCTTTTCTAGGCCATCTTTATGTACATATGTATGTCCCTCATACATGAAGTATGAGGGTGTACAAGGTAAGTTTTGTTCTCTACAACCACAAGGTTTTGTGACATGAAACTGCTTATAATGACAACAAGCTAGACGATTTAATGATGCACATGTATTTGGCATAACTCCATGATGTACTTCCATTATGTAGACATCACATAGCATGATTAATTCTCTCTCTCCCCCCCCCCCCCCCCCCCCCCCCCCCCCTTTGATCTACTATAGTGGTACATGTGCATGTGAAGTCTCTAGTGGCTTCATGTTTTTGAAAGGTGTTATTGATGACCATGAACTTTTGTACCCACTCTCTAGGATTGTCATACTCCATTATACTTTGCTTCAATGGAAGGTCATACTGCTTGTGTGGAATATCTCCTTTCCACTCCTGATGTCAATGTGAACATTCAAGATGGGGTGAGCTGCCCTGGGATTGAATGTTAAAAGATGGATCAGTGTTCTTTAGAACATGTACATGTACATGTAATTCAGGTATGTGGGAGGTGATGTGTGCACATGCCCTTAGGAGCACTGTGAGGGATGACCTGTGAGCAAGTGGGTTTCAAAGTCTGTTTACCTCTCACTAAGCATTATTTACCTTCAAGTGATTGAAATATAACTCCCTGTTCATGATGGCTGAATATGCAATTCCTTTTGCATGTAGCCTAAAGGGTTCAGTAGTTACACTTCATTTGGAATGTACGTCTACTTCCACTTAGTCCTTTGATCAAGTATGACAATGAACACTCTTGACCTCTGTGTGTGGGGGGACATCATCACCCAGTACTCTCTTACATGTACATGTATTTGGCGAAACTCCATAATGTACTGTATTATGTAGACATCATATACCACGATTAGTTCTCCCTGTAAAGTCCTGAGTTCTCAAGATGGCCTACTAGACAACCGCATACCACGTTGCTCTCTAATTACAATACATACAGTACTACTGTGGCAATGCACAATGTTCCAGATACACCACACTCCCCTTTGATCCACATTTGAAAGGTGTTGTTGAACTATTGTACCCACTCCAGCTTGATGATACCCCATTACACCTTGCTGCAAAGGGAGGTCATACTACTTGTGTGGAACGTCTCCTTTCCACTCCTGGTATTGATGTGAAACAAAGGCAGGGTAAGTTGGCCTGGGATAGAATACTAAAATATGTGCCGGTCATCATTGTTCAATGAAGAAATTATCCATAGTCTTAGCTGTACATGTTGGCTGAATTATTGTATCCACTTCAGTCTTGTTGTTGGATTCCATTACACCACGCTGCGATGGGAGGTCATACTACATGTACCTGTGTGAAATGTGCTCCTGGTACTGATATGAACATGAAGGATAGGGTGAGTTGGTTCATTGAATGTTACGATATGAATAATATGGACACATGGGTACATCTATTGGGTGGTCTATGGGTCACACAGCAGTACTGTTGAAGACCACTACCCCCAAGCTTACTTTGACATGTTACATTTGGCCATTTCAGATGTATTCAATCACCCAGTCTATGCAAAAAATTTAATTTGTCCTGGTGTGTGTATTTATGTGCACATGTGTATGTGTGGGAAATACAGTTGAGGGTGTGTAGGTGTGAAGGTGGTAAGAGGAGATGATGGTAATGAGATGTAGAAATATTGAGAGTGGAGAGCAATATAATTGCAATAATACATGTAATTAGTGGACCTCTAATATGTTAAACCTGCTCCTATTGCACTATTCTTACTTTTGCTAAACATCTGGCAATAACTATGGGAAAAGTGCTTATTTTGCACACTTTCACTAATATTCCTAACCTCCCCCAGATAATTCATTCCTATGTCTGTGATACACCACCCATGCTGATGATCACATACTATATATGTACATGTGTACAGTGTACCCACCATGTTGAATGGACTATTGCACCCACTCCAGGATGGTAATACTCCATTGCACCATGCTGCAAGGGGAGGTCATACTACTTGTGTGGAATATCTCCTTTCCGTTCCTGGTATTGAAGTGAACATTAAGAACAGGGTGAGTTGGTCCATTTATAGATGCAAGATGGGCAGGGTAGGGTAGGGGGAGGAGTACTGGGGGACAGTATGGAGGACAAGACTTAATGTCTCAATGTTGATCGTATGAAATTGGAAAAGAATTGAGTTCGACTCCAGCACATTCAATGGTATGGCATTATACTGTACTGTAACAGTTATATGTGAGTAAACCCTTGTGGCTCCATGTTTGAACGGCCATGTTGATGACCATGTGGTACAGTGTACATGTACATGTACATTACGTGTACATTGTACCCACCATGTACATTTGTACATGTAACTACATGTATTAAATTGTACCTACTCCAGGATAGTTATTCTCCATTACACAATGCTGCAAAGAGAGGTTGTGCTACTTGTGTGGAACATCTCCTTTCCACTCCTGGTATTGATGTGAACATCCAAGGCAGGGTGAGTTGGCCCATTCAATGTTAAAAGATGTGCTGTATGAATGCATGTCCCTTAGGAACATATGCATGTACATGTATGTGCTAATAAAGGTATGTGGGAGGGGATCAATGTAAATGCCCTTAGGAACAGTGTAAGGGATGTATACCTGTGTAAGTGGTAGAGTTCTGTTTTGCGAGAGAACATCAGCCTAGAATGTAACGTTTGGTGAAATACATATATCCCCTCCCCTAGCCAGGGTGGGATGGATGCCAAAGCCACTCCCCCTACCCAGCAAACTCATGGCCACACAATCAAGATTTGCACATAACCACCAGCCATCGTTAGATTTGTGTGCAGTCTGTTAGGCTGTCCATCTCGAGCTCACTGCAGCAAATGGATCCATGTATGCATGACTACCAAACCATGATAAAGCACATATTACATCATGTTGTATACATAACAGCAAGCATGACCGTACAAGGGATATCCTTATCACCTGTGCAGTGATGTAATTGATTCATGCCGCATAATGCTACACACATGGTGGCAGGGTGTACAGCTTTCAACATGAGCATACATGTATAACCACATGCCTGTTTTAGTAGGGCGGGGTTAGGGGGGCTTGTTGAATGCTGTGGTTTGCTTTGCATCATACATTACATGGATGTATTTGTGCAGAAGCGGTCACAAAAACAGTACGTGTAGCAATATTATCTCTGACATAACGATGCTAGTTTTTTTTTTAAATTCCTACACAAATGCTATGCTCACCCTTTATCCACGCCGTAGATTTATTCATTTTACATAAAAAGGACAGACAGACTCGATCCAACACTAGCGTCTCTTGTGCCATGATGTAATGTCTACTCTCACAATTAGCAAAATGTATCCAAACCATATTATTATAGTGATATTCTATACATTTAAACTATATGGGATCGTTTCCTGAAAAAGGGACCTAGACCTAGCGCATATTATTTTTTTAAATGTTATAAAAATGGCGTTACGGAACGGTTAAAGCTATAAACTTCCTATTTTCTGCACTTCATACTACACCATTCCTCTATGGTAAAGTACATTTTGGTGTTTTAAATATACTCCATGCCAGTATCGCGATGTCCGATACCCAAGCGGTTCAAACTCGCCATAACTTTCGGTAGGAATACTCAAATCGCTCCAATTCGGTTTGTACATAGAGGGGTCCCTTAGCTATTGGATTGATCTGTTCGTTAATTTTTTTATCATCCGTTACAGAGATACAGTTGAACAAACTATTTGCACGTTTTCCCGCTTGATTCGCGCCAATGATATCCACCAGGCTGCCTGCCTCCGCATACATTGAGCGGAACGTGATTTGCCCAAATCATTGGTGGGAATCGAGCGCAAAAACGTGCACGTAATTTGTATTTCCGTAACCGTTAGGGTGACATAAAAATTAACGAACAGAACAATCCAATAGCTAAGGGACCTCTCTATGTAAAAACCGAATTTGAAGCGATTTTAGTATTCCTGCCAAAAGTTATGGCGAGTTTGAGCCCCTTGGAGTATCGGACGTCGCGCGCGATACTGGCTTGGAGCATGTTCAAGACCGCAAAATGTACTGTACCATAGAGAAATAGTGTAGTATGAAGTGCTGAAAATACGAAGTTTATAGCTTTAACCGTTCGAAGGTTATAACAATTCAAACGTCAGTAATAACATTTTTTAATAATATGCGCTAGGTCCCTTTTCTCGGAAACGATCCCATATATTTTAAATGTATAGAATATCACTATAATAATATGGTTTGGATACATGTACATGTAGTCCAGATTTTGCTAATTGTGAGTATAGACATTGTAAGCCATCACGATAGCACTGTCAATCACTTTGTCAGAATACATTACTAGTATAGACCCTTTGCAGTAGGTGTGGCTACCATCTTGGAGGAGCAGTCACAAGACCCATACAGATCCAAGTTGTCTAAAAGCTTTAGCTCATCAACTCTGATTCTTTTGGGTCTTGCAGATGAAAAATAACCTTTCTCTTTGAGTTCAATGCCATTCACATGTACAAGGTCCTGCAAGATGGCGGATATTTATCTAAACTATTACATAACTGCAAAGGGTCTATATTCATCACAGTGTGATACAGTGCTCCCTCGATTATACGGAAAAGTATTACCTCGATTATACGGAAAATAAGGCACATTCATTGCGTGTTAGGAAAACTATCCGTGTACTTAGCGGTAAGTTGTCTAAACCAGCTTAGACAGCCTACCTCTAAGTACACAGATAGTTTTCCTAACACCCAATGAATGTGCCTTATTTTCCGTATAATCGAGGTAATACTTTTCCGTATAATCGAGGGAGCACTGTATTCCACAGCATATTGTGACCACTGAAATCTTATTTGTAGCACTGGCGCTAGCTCATGGGATGTTGCCTAAAGTCTCCAGTTGTAATACATGTATCTCATTTATTATGTCATGGCATGCAATCTAAAAGGATTTGATGGCCTTGTAGGTTATAGCTGTGGTTACATACACATCTTGATTTTGTGGCCATGAATTAATAAATATTTGCTGCTGTCCACAGCTCCAGTTGGCAGGCACTCAAATTGCTAATGTTGAGACTCAAACTATGGGACAGCATTTGAGGGATTATATAATTTGGTTCTTTTTAACTCTTAAGTGCAACACACAACATGCTGCAAAAGGCTACAGCTGCATGGCCCTGTAAACAGGATTTTAGAAAGTGGCGTTTGAATCTCAATGAAGGTTGATAAGACGCTAAGGGGAGGGGCAAGCACTGTAGGGTCATCAGGGTTTGGAGGAAATTTTTCGCTATCCACAACAACAAAATTGCGATGTCTACAAAATGACAGCTACAGGTATGTCACGACCTACTCTTATATATTATGCCAGTGAACACTGGTCACACTAGATACACTTTGGTTGGGGGGAAAAAAAAAAAAAGGAAGCTGCTAATTTAATTAGTGTCTTTGATTTAAAAAACCCCTTTATGAGGTTCCCAGTCCCTCTAAAACAGGCATATGAATATGAGGAAATTATGTAGTGTACATGGTATGAGTGTATATGATATTTGTAGTGATAAAACTATCAATTTGAAACATTCCACACCCTCAAGGACAGATTTACTCCACTACACCATGCTGCAAAGAGAGGTCGTACTACTTGTGTGGAACATCTTCTTTCAGCTCCTGGTATTGATGTGGATTCTGCATTCCAGACAATATTCATCTAGTCATTTCAGTTTTTGAGTGTTCATTACTAAAGAAAAGGAAGTTGAGAGCATGTATGGGAACAGAGGACATGCTTAAGTTGAGAGCATGTATGGGAACAGAGGACATGCTTAAGTTGAGAGCATGTATGGGAACAGAGGACATGCTTAAGTTGAGAGCATGTATGGGAACAGAGGACATGCTTAAGTTGAGAGCATGTATGGGAACAGAGGACATGCTTAAGTTGAGAGCATGTATGGGAACAGAGGACATGCTTAAGTTGAGAGCATGTATGGGAACAGAGGACATGCTTAAGTTGAGAGCATGTATGGGAACAGAGGACATGCTTAAGTTGAGAGCATGTATGGGAACAGAGGACATGCTTAAGTTGAGAGCATGTATGGGAACAGAGGACATGCTTAAGTTGAGAGCATGTATGAGAACAGAGGACATGCTTAAGTTGAGAGCATGTATGGGAACAGAGGACATGCTTAAGTTGAGAGCATGTATGGGAACAGAGGACATGCTTAAGTTGAGAGCATGTATGGGAACAGAGGACATGCTTAAGTTGAGAGCATGTATGGGAACAGAGGACATGCTTAAGTTGAGAGCATGTATGGGAACAGAGGACATGCTTAAGTTGAGAGCATGCATGGGAACAGGACATGCTTAAGTTGAGAACATGTATGGGAACAGAGGACATGCTTAAGTTGAGAGCATTTATGGGAAAAGAGGACATGCTTAAGTTGAGAGCATGTATGGGAACAGAGGACATGCTTAAGTTGAGAGCATGTATCGGAACAGAGGACATGCTTAAGTTGAGAGCATGAACATGCTTAAGTTGAGAGCATGTATGGGAACAGAGGACATGCTTAAGTTGAGAGCATGTATGGGAACAGAGGACATGCTTAAGTTGAGAGCATGAATCGGAACAGAGGACATGCTTCAACTTCTGGATTAGGATGATGATGCCCTGGAGAACTATTGTAGTGACCCTGACGAGGCTGTTATATCAGGGAGTGATGATTAATTCAGTGACCTTGAACAGTAAGTTAGACTATTATAAGTGCATGCAATACATATAAAAATACATGTACATGTAGATGCAGAGCGTATTGCTGAACGCAAAAGGAAGCACAGACCCAACAATGACAGCACATCACTCCTGACACAGTCAGTGCTAAAGCATGGCTATCTACACATCTCTCCTGACACAGTCAGTGCACCAGCACGGCTATCTACACATCACTCCTAACACACTCAGTGCACCAGCACGGCTATCTACACATCACTCCTGACACACTCAGCGTAGCAGCATATGGCTAGTGCCACACCCTCTTGACATGCTGAATTATAAAAGATAACCAAAAGTGAGATACTATAATGGCTTAATAATTATTTCTTTCTCGGCTTAAAGTTCATACATGTCCTCAAGATAAAACTATTCATTTATTGTTGGCTCAACGGGTGCAATAGTCAATATGAATATGAATATTTTACCTATATGTAGACCACGCAGAACCAGCTGGTCAACTTGTCTCGAATATTTTTAAATTCTTGTAATAGGTCAGTAGACAATAACTTCTCAAGCTGTCTAACAGGGCATACTCTCTGTTTGGTACCCATGGAATTCACATAGCTATTTCCTTATCAGTTATACATAAGGAAAGAAGAATTTTTTTTTTCTTTTCATCATCAAGTTCAATTTATTGCCACTGACAGGAAGCTGCAGCTGGCATTGACAATATTTTTTACATGTAGGCCATTTATGCATGATAGTGCAACCATATGATCATTGCATTTTGATAATATTACGAATGTCTTATTGATTCAGTGTTACTGTTTGGTGACACTACATCCGTACACTTTAACACTGAATAATAATTAATACAAAGAATTTGAACATATAAACATTCCTTTAAAAGAAACACAAATGACAATTAATTTTAGGAAATGTTTGCAAGTGATTGAAACGCTAATGTCAGTAAGCCTCCAGAAATAAATAGGGCGTAACCAATTGCCGCGCACGTGATTCTATGTTGTGTTTATACGATCAGTTCGCTTTACACATTGCCAGAAGAAGAAAAAAAAAAGAAAGGAAAAAAACAAGGATGCAGCGATTTCTATGTATTGGTGACAGTCTAGTAGAGGTAAGTGCGATATCTATATGTTAATGCAGTCGACTGCGATTCATACCGGTAATTGAAAATATCAGGCTCGTAGGGCCTACCGTAGCCAGATCGGGAAGGTGGGGGGAGGAGGGGGGGGGGGGGTTGGAAAACGATAATTGTGGATCTAACTAGTGGGCGGCGGCCGTGGTGGGCTGGCCGATACGAAAAGTGGGCCGCTTTCAACAGTGGGAGGGCTGGGACTGTCCGCTTACTACCGTACAACCAGACTGCGCTGTACGCTCCCCCGGCCTGGGGCGGAGCCCCAAGTTGCAACACTTTTACAATGTTTAAGTCTCAATACATACATGTAGCATGCAGATAGAATAGTAAATATGACAAGAATTACTTGCATTGAACGGCACAATGATGGATATATGGAGTGGGGACCAACGAGCCCAGTGACATCGATCTTCGTAGGCCTACCGTACTCCCGGCCTCCTAGCCCATCATATTAAAACACAATGCTTTTGATCCAATGCTGAGTCATACTGAATGGCTTGTACAGTCACGAAATATTAATGCTACGTTACATTTATCATGACACCTAGCCTAGGTTATACACACAACATACCGGGCCATTATAGGTTTGGTATACTCATGATATACATATGTCATGATATGTGTACTGACGTGTACATGCAGACCTGACGAATGGTGGAAGGCTCCATTCATTTGCAGCTGTCTTTGCTGCTTGCAGGCTTGCAAGTAACAAGCTCCAATTCATTTGTTTATCCTTGTTCGAAGTCATTGGAGTGTTGTAGGTTGTGCACCGCACTACGTTGTAGCTTCTGGAGTACTATCATAGGGGTGGGAGGAGGTTTTAGCATTTATCATAGTTTAAAATGACACCAGAGATGAAGTGAAACTGACCTTTTAAAATACTTTGCACCAACAATAGGCAAGGTGAAGTGTAAATACTCTATATAAATTTTGTTACTTCTATAGAGTATAGTAACATAGTCGAGCGACCGTCGTTTCGTAATTTTATCATGTGAAACCTTTACAGGGCTATACGTTTGTTCAGTTTCATTTGAAGTTTCACCCTTTTTCAATTGAGCTGAAGAGACTTCTTGCTGACCATTTGAAAGGCAATGTAGAGGTCAGTAGAGCAGTTATCTGAGCAGAAATATTGTGTTTAGAGTATATTTTAGGTGGACACCATGGGGGTGTCAGGAGAACGTGTTGTTCCCACTATGGCAGCTCGTCTTCAAACAGTTTTGTCTGACAGTAACAAGAAGTATGACTGGATCATCATCCTGGGAGGTACATTTATCTTGTGTTGATGTGAACAGTAATAAACTGTTTTTAAAACACTAAGTGTTTATTTATTTCTTGCAATTATTATATTTATTGATCATTTAAGCACCTATACATGTGAATCAGATCCATTCACTCGTTGCAGGCACCAATGATTTAGGGATGGGATTAGATGGAGAAACAATTCTGGCTACACTATGCTCCATGCATGATAATGCCAGAGCATCTGGTGCACGCACTGTGTGCCTTGCAGTGCCACCATTTGCATTGGAGAAGGTAGGGACAGATTGCTTGAGTGAATAAATATAATTATATTTATATTTCTCATTAGGAACAAAATTTCTGTTCTCTGCAGAAGAAGAAACAAAGGTTAAATGATGGGCTGAGGTAAGATGTCCTGCATGCATTTATATTTATGCCATGCACCTAACGCAACTGTCAGGTGAAAGCCCTGGCATAGCCCCGGATCTGTATTTACGTTTTCTCTACAGGATTGTTTATGATGCTAACCCTCATATCATTAAAATAGAATGCATCTCAGTGGTGCTGCACAATACTTTTGTTATGCATGTGAACTGTTCCAACTTTCAGACAGTATTGTGATTGCTCTGGAGATCAGTCAGTGTTTGTGGACCTTTATAGTGAACTCCCACATCCAAACAAAGGAGATGCAGAGCGAGATATGTAAGGATGTTTTGTGTGGGTTACAGATGGCTGATAGTTGCTTGTGATCATGCTGCTGTTGCATGTAATCATGCTGCTGTTGCATGTGATCATGCTGCTGTTGCATGTGATCATGCTGTAATTGCATGTGATCATGCTGCTGTTGCATGTGATCATGCTGCTGTTGCATGTGATCATGCTGTAATTGCATGTGATCATGCTGTGTTGCATGTGATCATGCTGCTGTTGCACACTTAAAATATAAACTCTACATATGTGATCAAGTTTCTCAGGTTTGAAATAATGCATGTGTGCTGTATTGAATGATCTATGGAGACAGCTTGACACAGTTCATTGTATATTATGCACCTACACCTTCCTTTCATGTGATTCCAGATACTGGTGTGATACACTTCATTTGACTTTAAAGCAACATCTTGCAGACCCCTCACATCATTAAATTATTTGTTGTTGCATATTACATGTAGTTTAGATACACGTTAATATACCTTGTTTGTACATTGTCTTGATTTATTGATACTGCTAATGATGCCAAGTATACTGAGCTGGGGTGGGTATATACATGTATATATGGGACAGTTTCTGACAAAATGACCCATTTTAATAATATTAGTATTTCCTGTAGTGAATCAGTGATATAGTGCATGGGCATGAGGCAAGGAGGCTCAGGTTCATGTCATACATGTATGCACAATTACGATTATCAGGTAGTTCATTACCCATCCCTCTGATTGATGTGGTAAACTATTGAGTTGATGAGGTGAACTGTTGAGCACAAATAATCAGGGTTTCCTTCACATGTTAACGTTTGAGCAGACCACCAAAGATGGCTGAAAACAGAATGGATCCATCACAACAGTACAATTTTTATGATTACCTGCTTTTTCACTACATGTAGGCCTACATGTATATGCTCTTTGCCAAGTGCCACACAACAGATATTCTTTTCTTGAGAGCATGTATGGGAACAGAGGACATGCTTAAGTTGAGAGCATGTATGGGAACAGAGGACATGCTTAAGTTGAGAGCATGCATGGGAACAGGACATGCTTAAGTTGAGAGCATGTATGGGAACAGAGGACATGCTTAAGTTGAGAGCATGCATGGGAACAGGACATACTTAAGTTGAGAGCATGTATGGGAACAGAGGACATGCTTAAGTTGAGAGCATGTATGGGAACAGAGGACATGCTTAAGTTGAGAGCATGTATGGGAACAGAGGACATGCTTAAGTTGAGAGCATGTATGGGAACAGAGGACATGCTTAAGTTGAGAGCATGTATGGGAACAGAGAACATGCTTAAGTTGAGAGCATGTATCGGAACAGAGGACATGTTTAAGTTGAGAGCATGTATCGGAACAGAAGACATGCTTAAGTTGAGAGCATGTATCGGAACAGAGGACATGTTTAAGTTGAGAGCATGTATGGGAACAGAGGACATGCTTAAGTTGAGAGCATGTATCGGAACAGAGGACATGCTTCAACTTCTGGATCAGGATGATGATGCCCTGGAGAACTATTGCAGTGACCCTGACGAGGCTGTTATGTCAGGGAGTGATGATTAATTCAGTGACCTTGAACGGTAAGTTAGACTATTATAAGTGCATGCAATACATATAAAAATACATGTACATGTAGATGCAGAGCGTATTGCTGAACGCAAAAGGAAGCACAGACCAAAGAATGACAGCACATCACTCCTGACACAGTCAGTGCTAAAGCACGGCTATCTACACATCACTCCTGACACAGTCAGTGCTAAAGCACGGCTATCTACACATCACTCCTAACACACTCAGTGCACCAGCACGGCTATCTACACATCACTCCTGACACACTCAGCGTACCTGCATATGGCTAGTGCCACACCCTCTTGGCATGCTGAATTATAAAAGATAACCAAAAGTGAGATACTATAATGGCTTAATAATTATTTCTTTCTCGGCTTAAAGTTCATACATGTCCTCAAGATAAAACTATTCATTTATTGTTGGCTCAACGGGTGCAATAGTCAATATGAATATGAATATTTTACCTATATGTAGACCACGCAGAACCAGCCGGTCAACTTGTCTCGAATATTTTTAAATTCTTGTAATAGGTCAGTAGACAAAAAATTATAATAACTTCTCAAGCTGTCTAACAGGGCATATTCTCTGTTTGGTACCCATGAAATTCACATAGCTATTTCCTTATCAGTTTTACATAAGAATTTTTTTTTTCTTTTCATCATCAAGTTCAATTTATTGCCACTGACAGGAAGCTGCAGCTGGCATTGACAATATTTTTTACATGTAGGCCATTTATGCATGATAGTGCAACCATATGATCATTGCATTTTGATAATATTACGAATGTCTTATTGATTGTTACCTTTTGGTGACACTACGTCCGTACACTTTAACACTGAATAATCAGTGGCGGATACAGGGGGGGGGGGGGGGGGGGGGGGGGGGGCCCCTCAGACCCGATGATGAATAAAATTAAGTATCAATACTATTAACGAATGCAATTAACAACATCCCACGTGATATAGCGTATCATCCAGATCTGTTCACTAACCTCATTCGGCAAGTATCTTGAGTTACTTTTCCAACAAAGCAAAAGGTAATTATGTAATGCGCTAAACGATTTAGGCCTACGCGTATAGGAATCACGCACCCTCCCGATCGCGTTATCTCGTTATGCCCGGTATTCACCATAAACTACTGTACTTTTAAGTTTATGGGTCTTCTATAGTCCCACTGACCAGTTATCACACAGGCCACTTTTTGTATCGAGCCCAAAACGGACAACAACCATTAGTTCAATCAAATGTGAAATGCGGATAACTACGTTCTGTTCCATTCCACTCCAATAGGTCATCCCCCCCCCCCCCCCCCCCCCCCCCCCCCCCCAACCATTGTTTGCCGCCATTTTTTAGTCTTTCGCCCCAGTTTAAGGCTTCAAAGTATTGATAGATAGTCTGTGTCGCTAATAGCAGGACCCCCAAAAGCTTCCGCGCTTCGCGCGGGAGGCCTCCCCCTATTGATTTTCATGTCGGACCCCCCCCCCCCCCCCCCCCCCCCCCCCTTCCAGATTTCCTGTATCCACCCATGATAATACAAAGAATTTGAACATATAAACATTCCTTTAAAAGAAACACAAATGACAATTAATTTTAGGAAATGTTTGCAAGTGATTGAAACGCTAATGTCAGTAAGCCTCCAGAAGTAAATAGGGCGTAACCAATTGCCGCGCACGTGATCCTATGTTGTGTTTATACGATCAGAAAAAAAACAAAGAAAGAAAAAAAAACAAGGATGCAGCGATTTCTATGTCTTGGTGACAGTCTAGTAGAGGTAAGTGCGATATCTATATGTTAATGCAGTCGACTGCGATTCATACCGGTAATTGAAAATATCAGGCTCGTAGGGCCTACCGTAGCCAGATCGGGAAGGTGGGGGGAGGGGGGGGGGGTTGGAAAACGGACCTAACTAGTGGGCGGCGGCCGTGGTGGGCTGGCCGATACGAAAAGTGGGCCGCTTTCAACAGTGGGAGGGCTGGGGCTGTCCGCTTACTACCGTACAACCAGACTGCGCTGTACGCTACCCCGGCCTGGGGCGGAGCCCAAGTTGCAACACTTTTACAATGTTTAAGTCTCAATACATACATGTAGCATGCAGATAGAATAGTAAATATGACAAGAATTACTTGCATTGAACGGCACAATGATGGATATATGGAGTGGGGACCAACGAGCCCAGTGCATCGATCTTCGTAGGCCTAGGTACTCCCGGCCTCCTAGCCCATCATATTAAAACACAATGCTTTTGATCCAATGCTGAGTCATACTGAATGGCTTGTACGTTCACGAAATATTAATACTACATTTATCATGACACCTAGCCTAGGTTATACACACAAGTGACATGCAGAGTGTTGAAAGAATGTAAAAAATAAAAATAAAAATTAAAGGGCCGATGAGGGAGTCAAGTTCAAGCTTCCTCGGGTACAAATGAGCATAGCGTGTGATGTTGTCTTTCGTTTCGCAGCTGGCAAATAAATATCTAGTGTTTAGCAAGATGCAGCTGCTCGTTTCTGCTCTCTTTCCTTCTGCTCAGTAGGAGCGACCCGGCATTGGCCATTGTCGATCGGCCTAGCTGCCGACAGGTCCTACTCCCAATTTAAAAAGTAGTACTAGTCTAAATTAGTCTAAATTAGTAAACATTCACTAAAACATGTTAGTGCATGTACTCGTCCGGTCTTACTGGGGTGCGACGATCGATGGTTTTCAGACAGTTCAAGGCTTCAGCTGCAACAGATATTTATGGAACCGTTGCTGTGCATGTATAAGAAACATATTGCTACGTAGTAGTACGTACTGTATGTCGCTCTCAAACAGAGGCAGTTATTATCGGGCCATTATAGGTTTGCAGGATGTGATTGTGCACTACATTACATATGTATACACGTACATGCATGCAAAGCAATTGAACATATGAAAGAAACGTAACTGACAATTAAGAAATATGTTTCATCAGAGTCTATTTTAGTGATCTTGATGTTAGGCATATTGAAGTGATTGAAATGTTAATGTCAGCCTTCAACCCAATAGGGCGTAACCAATGTGTTTATACGATCAGTTTGTTTTGCATTGCCAAAAAAAAAAATCAAGGGTGAAGCGATTTCTATGTCTTGGTGACAGTCTAGTAAAAGTAAGTACGATTTCTATATATGTTAATACAATCGATTGAGATACATAATATAGTAGTACTAGCACTACGCCTAAGGCTACGGTACGACCGTACGAGGTGCAAACATATCATATTAATGGAACCGTATATGCATGTTACATTTTGCTGTATAAGAACATGCTACTGTATGTCGCTCCAAACAGAGGCAGTTACCGGGCCATAATAGGTTTGGTATACTCATGATATGCATATGTCATGATATGTGTACTGACGTGTACATGCAGACCTGACGAATGGTGGAAGGCTCCATTCATTTGCAGCTGTCTTTGCTGCTTATAGGCTTGCAAGTAACAAGCTCCAATTCATTTGTTAATCCTTGTTCGAAGTCATTGGAATGTTGTAGGTTGTGCACCACACTACGTTGTAGCTTCTGGAGTACTATCTTAGGGGTGGGAGGAGGCTGTAGCATTTATCATAGTTTAAAATGACACCAGAGATGAAGTGAAACTGACCTTTTAAAAATACTTTGCACCAACAATAGGCAAGGTGAAGTGTAAATACTCTATATAAATTTTGTTACTTCTATAGAGTATAGTAACATAGTCGAGCGACCGTCGTTTCGTAATTTTATCATGTGAAACCTTTACAGGGCTATACGTTTGTTCAGTTTAATTTGGAGTTTCACCCTTTTTCAATTGAGCTGAAGAGACTTCTTGCTGACCATTTGAAAGGCAATGTAGAGGTCAGTAGAGCAGTTATCTGTGCAGTGTTTAGAGTATATTTTAGGTGGACACCATGGGGGTGTCAGGAGAACGTGTTTTTCCCACTATGGCAGCTCGTCTTCAAAGAGTTTTGTCTGACAGTAACAAGAAGTATGACTGGATCATCATCCTGGGAGGTACATTTATCTTGTGTGGATGTGAACAGTAATAAACTGTTTTTAAAACACTAAGTGTTTATTTATTTTTTGCAATTATTATATTTATTGATCACTTAAGCACCTATACATGTGAATCAGATCCATTCACTCGTTGCAGGCACCAATGATTTAGGGATGGGATTAGATGGAGAAACAATTCTGGCTACACTATGCTCCATGCATGATAATGCCAGAGCATCTGGTGCACGCACTGTGTGCCTTGCAGTGCCACCATTTGCATTGGAGAAGGTAGGGACAGATTGCTTGAGTGAATAAGTATAATTATATTTATATTTCTCATTAGGAACAAAATTTCTGTTCTCTGCATGAAGAGAAAAAAAGGTTAAATGATGGGCTGAGGTAAGATGTCCTGCATGCATTTATATTTATGCCATGCACCTCACGTAACTGGCAGGTGAAAGCTTGGCACAGTCCCAGATCTGAATATACGTTTTCTCTACATATAGGATTGTTTATAATGCTAACTCTCATATCATTAAAATAGAATGCATCTCAGTGGTGCTGCACAATACTTTTGTTATGCATGTGAACTGTTCCAACTTTCAGACAGTATTGTGATTGCTCTGGAGATCAGTCAGTGTTTGTGGACCTTTATAGTGAACTCCCACATCCAAACAAAGGAGATGCAGAGCGAGATATGTAAGGATGTTTTGTGTGGGTTACAGATGGCTGATAGTTGCTTGTGATCATGCTGCTGTTGCATGTGATCATGCTGCTGTTGCATGTGATCATGCTGCTGTTGCATGTGATCATGCTGCTGTTGCATGTGATCATGCTGCTGTTGCACACTCTTAAAAAATATAAATTTAATTAATCTACAGATGTGAACAAGTTTTTCAGGTTTGAAATAATGCATGTGTGCTGTATTGAATGATCTATGGAGACAGCTTGACACAGTTCATTGTATATTATGCACCTACACCTTCCTTTCATGTGATGTGTTTTTTTCAGATACTGGTGTGATACACTTCATTTGACTAAACATGGATATGATGTCATGGCAAATATAATCTTCTCAACTTTAAAGCAACATCTTGCAGACTCCTCACATCATTAAATTATTTGTGTTGCATATTACATGTAGTTTAGATACACGTTAATATACCTTGTTTGTACATTGTCTTGATTTATTGATACTGCTAATGATGCCAAGTATACTGAGCTGGGATGGGTATATACATGTATATATGGGACAGTTTCTGACAAAATGACCCATTGTAATAGTATTAGTATTTCCTCTAGTGAATCAGTGATATAGTGCATGGGCATGAGGCAAGGAGGCTCAGGTTCATGTCATACATGTATGCACAATTACAATTATCAGGTAGTTCATTAACCATCCCTCTGATTGATGTGGTAAACTATTGAGTTGATGAGGTGAACTGTTGAGCACATAAATAATCAGGGTTTCCTTCGCATGTTAACGTTTGAGCAGACCACCAAAGATGGCTGAAAACAGAATGGATCCATCACAACAGTACAATTTTTATGATTACCTGCTTTTTCACTATATGTAGGCCTACATGTATATGCTCTTTGCCAAGTGCCACACAACAGATATTCTTTTCTGTAGTAGGGCACCAATAGATGCATTAGTGAGACAACTCTCTTTCCATTGCAGCTGAACTACCTGTTTCAGTAACCTGAACCAGCTTTAATCTAGTCAGTGGTGGCATTATATTGCCCATCGGTAAGTGCAGTACTTGGCAATGCACCCAGGACTGTCCCAGCAACATTTACAATCACCTGACAAATTTAGTTGTTTGCTCTTGAGAATTCATCTTGTTAAGAAGCATATGCAGTGAAATAAATATTCCTTCTGAAGGTATGAAAGGATATCTCACTAAGTATTAGCATACACATGTAAATAGCAAGTCAGCCATATTTGCCACCAGACCCAAAACAGCATATTGCATACTAAAAAGTTTCCCAGCAGCCACGCTTGGAAAGGCTTAAGGCTTAAGCCTTAAGGATTATAAGACTTAAGGATGCATGTTCTACCAGGGAGACTTATAATCAGTCTATGCATGAGCATTAAGACATTTGGAGCAGCAGAAGAAAAATTGCAGACATGTGAAGTAGTGAGAGTGTCTGTGAAGTTTAAGGATGGAAGTAGTATGGAATAAACTTTACTCGCAGTGCCTACTATATGTGAACAACTCATAGGACATGGTACAGCCCATAAGGGACTCCATGTGAATGTTTCCACACTTGGCAGGTATAGAGTTGGCCAACCCTGATCGCAATGATCAAGATCTAGAAGTCAGCATTCTCATAGGATCAGACCTGTACTGGACGTTAGTGACAGGAAGGGTGAGACGGGGCATGAATGAACCAACAGCAGTAGAAACTAGGCTTGGCTGGGTCGTCAGTGCCTGTGCACAGTTCGCCATTCCAAGTATCTTATTTCCTCCCATGTATTGAAACAGGAAGCATCATGCGTACAGCACGTGCACCATGGTTTGCAGTTGAAAAGATTCTGGGATCTGGAAACATTAGAATTTGGAGAAGCTGAACCTAGCTGATGTGTATGACAAATTCCTGGAAGGTGGGTCGTTAAAAGCTGGCAGGTATGAAGTAGAACTCCTCTCAGAAAACTACCATTTGTGTCAGAGAAGGCTTTGGAACATTGTAAAACGTCTTCAACAAGAGCCATCGGTCTAAAAGGAATACAAGTAAATAAAAACATTCTCTATGAGAAAGTTGGTGGTATATAGGATTTGAAGGCAATAGTGGTGTAAAAAGCAGGGAAACAAGGGTTGAATGATAAGGAAAAATGAAATAGTCCTATATTAGCCCAGCACACATTGTAGGACAATACATTGTTCATGCATGTGCTAAATATAGGACTATTTCATTTTTCCTTATCATTCAACCCTTGTTTCCCTGCTTTTTACACCACTATTGCCTTCAAATCCTATATACCACCAACTTTCTCATAGAGAATGTTTTTATTTACTTGTTTCATTGCTTTTTATTCTTGCTTTCAATGCTACATCTAAATATATTCACTTAGCAACAGACATTTCATCACTATTAATCTTACATGTATACATGTATACCCCAATAGTGGAAAGAGAATACTTTGCATTTTAAAATGCAAAAAGGACCATCCTCCGATGTTGCATTTATGATACCATAGAGAAACACTGATCACTCAGCTATGATCTGAACTTGGTATATATGTCATTTACATAGTAATCATGTATATCTACATGTCATAACCATAATATTGTTCAGTACATAAACAATGTTATACTCAGTATTAGTACATTTACTCTCTCTGGCTCTCTTGATACTCATGACAGCAACAGGAGTGTCCATCATCTCTTCCTTTATTACAGTGTCCAGGGATTTACGGCCAAGTTTGCAACAGGGGGGGTTTCGGAATATATATAACAGTATTGGGGGTGGGCAAAAATAAAAGCCTTCCCTCTGCACCATTAAATGCAGTTTTATTTTGACATGGCATGTGTAGACCAGGGGGTGGATTAGTCAAATTAGGGGCAAACCAGGGGGTGGGTAGGGGGTGGATAGGGGGTGGGAGCGGTAAATCCCTGAGTGTTATGTAAATCAAAGAGATCTGTGTCAACTCAACTTGTGAACAGTATCCATGTAGATATGTTTCATACTCTGACAGTAGTGTATCAGTGAATTCCTCATCATTACACACGTGACCATTGAGGTCACCTCACTCCATGCACCAGGGGAATAGTAGGTAAGGGGAGGATAGAGGTAGTAGTAGGTAAAGGGAGGAGTAGGGGTAGGGAGTAGGTCATGGGCGCCCCCAGGGGGGGCCATGCCCTCCCTCCCCTCCGCTGAATCAGCCTAAAGCATACAACACCCCCATAGTAATATTTGGCTGTCAAATGGCGCCCCCTTACCCTATCCTGGCCCCACCCTTCCAGAAATGCTGGGGGCGCCCATGGTGGTAGGTAAGGGGAGGAGTAGGGGTAATAGTAAGGGTAGTGGTAGGTATTGGGAGGGGTAGGGGTAGTAGGTATAAGGGGAGGAGTTGGATACATAAGGGTATGCAGGTATCTCGTTTGCCATTACACACACTTACCATTAGGGTACCAAGCTTCCCTATGTGGTTGTAAGAGGCATCACAAAAGAAAGGTTCTGTGATTTTGATAGCATCAATAGCACGAATATCATGCAGAAATTCACCTATTTTTTTCTATGCAGCCTTGTTAAGCAAAGCACCTGCACTAACTTCACAAACAGCTGACCTTTTGTGCTAACCATGGGTGGATTTTGAACAAGGCATCATTTAGCCCATTTAACAGAATGCTCCTTTATATTCCCTCAGTATGCTTTGTTTGGTTCATACAGGGAGAAGCTAAAAGGTACAGAAAATGAACACATGCAATGAAATTACAATTACATATATCTACAAAAAAATGTAAATAGAAGCCATGTTAAAACTGTTAATTGACCTGGGCAGACCTCTTATACATGTATATTGATGACAGGGCAAGGTTAACAGGTTTTCCCACGTACACAATGAATTCTGACCCCTACTGCTATAGTTTATGCACCTATCAATGGTCTCCCACTCCAGTCCTGGCCCCCCAGTGCGGGCACAGATGGGGCGAAGGTGGGGATTTGAAGATTGCGGTTTTCAAATCCCCAACCCCTTGGGCATTCTAGCCATTCAAATCCCCCACATACTATGTGGAGCAGCAGAAGAGACGCCCGCATAAAATTTCCTGCGCCATGCGACATCATGAATAATTCCCCTGGGGCAAAAATCCTAGTCAATCCCCGTCCAAATGCCCGTCCTGTGCCCGTACTAGGGGGTGTGGGGGAGACCATAATTGACTGATGTACATCAAACCCAGTTGAATTCGAGCGTACCTATTGGTTTTGGTAGCTTTCCAAGCCTATTACCCCTGCGGTAGCATTTTTTCCAGCAGCATGTTTGGCTGTCGGTCGTGCGTTCTTGGAATCGCATTCTTTTCGCCGAAGGAGAAGCGATGGAATCGTCCCGATGTTCTGCACTCTTCATGGTCGCTGAATGTTCGTTGTATCGTTGTCTCTTTAAAGTTTAGTTTAGGCTCGAGGTTCCGGTGAAGACCTCACCGGTTAGTTCTGGCTCGAGTAAATAGTGGTAGTGCCGTGCCACAATTTCACTACGTTAATTACCACTAATAGGTGTAGTGCCCAGACCGTTCACATTGGATTACATGTACATGTAGTGTACTTACCACCGATATATACAATGTAACCTCGATACATTTTGACCACTGAAGCGAGAATGCCAATGAATTCTGAACCTATTGTTGTGATTTTCATTTCTTAGAAGTGTTCCTATCTCGAGTTATGCGTGGTCAAGAAGAAGAAGAAGAAGAACAACGAGAAATACGGTGGGACTGGGTACGAGTTTAAACAAACGTTTTCTTTTCCACAACCACGCGGTTTTATGACATCAAACAAACGCGAAACTGCTCGTTTTGGACTGCTTGTTCGACGATTACAAAGAGCTAAGCTATCCGATTGATAAGAGTCCCGTTATACAGGGCCCGCGGAGCCGGGGGGGCAAGGGGGGCAGCTGCCCCCCCACTTTTTTGGCCGATAATGTTAATTTATTTAATGTATTCATTATCAAGGATGCATACACGCGTGCGCATGCAGGCGCGCGGCGGCTCCATCGATCTGTAGCAGACCATCGTTCTTTTTTATTGCATGTGCAGTGCTTTCGACGCTATTTGATTGTTAGCTTGACGAAGGAAACTCCAGAATATATTTGCTTGTGTTTTATAGATAGCCAAGCGATATACATGTAAATAATTGGATTTTTTTAATTGCCCGGCCGGTCCGCTACATACATATATGCACAATGGGCTAACCCCCTTGTAAGAAGCAGTGTAGCATAGCCAGTGCCACGCAGACTCTGTATATGAATGGTTTGCATGCAGACTGGCTCATATTTATTAAAGTGTTCATATACAGAGGGCTGCATACATGTATGAACACTTTTTTTTCAATGTAACGATTGCATTATCTGCGTCTGCGTAACACTATATACTATATTTTGTATATATACGGTCTTCCAACCATGCTTAATCAGAATGATATAGGCAGAAACTTCTATGATGAGACTAATGATAAAGTGTTTTGCCATACATGTATGCGAGTAAATTAAGAACTGCCCGAAATAAAGATCCAGCATTTGTTATTTGCGAAGTGGAGAATTACAATCATTCCATGAAATTTACAGTGCTTTTCAAAGCCTTGACCAACGTGAAAAGGGCCTAATTTCGGAGATTGCAGCTATAGTGAAAGACCATTTTCGACTGCTCGTCGCCTGAAAACGTGGCAAGCATGAACAAATTAGATTCAATAACTTAGCTAGCTCGCATGATTCGAATTCATAGCGACAGAACAGCTAATATTGACCTGTGGACGACGTTGCCTCTGCATGAGATATTAATGTGCATTTGGCTTATACATGTATATTTGTACGCGCGTTTCTATGAATAACTTCCACATGCTGGGAGGTGCGAAGGATTATTAGATTAAGACTTAATTGCTGACATATGAGAACTGAAATCTGCCCCCCCACTTTATAATACCCTCCGCGGGCCCTGTTATAAGCGGGTCCCGTTTTTTAATGACATTCATAATCGGGGTCAAATCCTATATGAGAGTTACTAACGTAACTCTCGATACGATGGAATTATCAAGGAGCAATCAAACATGGGGGATCGTGGAAGTAGTCACTGAAGACGGGAGCAGTAAGCTTGCAAAGGTACACTATCTTCCACAACATACCATAATCATGAAAGACAAACAAACAACTAAATGCGAATAGTATATGCATGATGCATCATATCACACCCTGGGTGTCATCCATACTATCTTTTTTGAAAGAGTGAAATTGCAAAAAAAAAAAATGAAACACTAATATCCCTTGTTAGTTCTGCGGACGAGGCATCTTCTGTGCCATGGCTTAGCCCTAGAGGGGCAGTGATGCCAAGTGATAGTGGTGCAGAGGTGCCAATCAGCTGCCTGATTTGCTTTAATGATAAAGTGAAGGACCAGACATGACTCAAAGTGGGTGATTACTGAGGACAAACTTATATGTATAGCCAATTAGTGGATTGGATTACACTGTAATACTGCATTCAGTTGTCATGTAGGGTGATGTGTGATTTATGTAAAACATGTTGTTAAGATTTTTTAAAGAACCAAATCAGGTGAATCAGTTATCTAATAGTGATGGTTTTGTTTTGATCCGTTTATCTCAGATCCCAGTAGGTTAGCAGAAATGATGCTATGCACCAGGTCTGCATGGATGTAATGAAACCATATTCATGCAGGTGAGCAAACATTCCACTTGTACTGCATAGTACAAAATACAACACCTTTTTAGGAATGTATTACATTGTAGTATTGGTATGCATATGTGTAATAGCAGCTACACATAATGAGCAGATATAATGACCACACAATAAGTATGGTATACAATAACTAGCTTTAATTACGAGGTCCGACATAAAGCTACATCTTGGTTTCTTCAATGTCCAGATTCATATAGATAGGATCAGTTTGCAAATCAGGTCCTTCAGTGGGAGCTGTGGCTGGGCCAATTGTACTGTAATGGTCAATGACCATACCTTTATCCTTTGCTGTGTTGAACAAGGGATTGCTGTTGTGAGAGAATATTAATGGGCACATTTAACTCCCAACTTTACGCAGCAGAGAGGCAACAGGCATACGTCTGTTACATCTAGGTTAACCTGTGATAATGACTTACATGATTTTCAGTGTCCTCCTCCTTAACTTTATGGCAATAAGCAGAGATGCAAGGCCAACTATGACAATCACCAAGATAATGGCAATAGCCACACCCACTGACAGGGCAGCATTACTAGGTGCCTGGCTCTCGCCACTAATGGCTTGACAGAATGGATTATCCAAGGACTGAAGAAGCACCTTGCAGGTACTGTCCACAGTGAGTGTCAAACCCAATGCAGTAATGGTGGTTGCTGAAGTTGTCACCCATGTCTCGAAATATTTCAACCACATTTGGTCTATTGATCCTCGCAATATCAAACTAAGCCCGTCTGGACAATACAGCTTAGGTTCTTGTACAGTGAAATTGCATGTGCAGAATGTGTCCATCTGGTTTTTGATGGCCTGATATACTGCATCAGGGGCTGTTAGTGTCTGTATAAGAATGCATGTGTTTACTATTTTTTATTAATGTTATACTACCATGGTTACCTTCCATTTTGTGCAATCAGCAATGCCGGTCATTCTGGTCTGTATGTAGACATGTGAAGTAACAGTAGGGCTTCCAGTCAGTATTGGAGAAGTGATGATAGCTATTGATATAGAGTAAAGCCTGTACACATATGTAGGAATCTAACAAATGTAGCAATCATAGCCTCTACACATATGAAGCAAGGTATAGTAACTATAAGATACAATGAATAGCAAGCAGATAACAGCATTGTTTGATGAATAAAAATGGATTAGTTACATTAGCTAGAACCCTGTATACATGATGCAACTGTGGCATAATCTCTCATTATGAGCTATGCCTGCAACAGATTTAACAGACACAATAAACAGATGCACTAAAAGAAACACATTGTGTCTAGTTAGACATGTAACTTTCTCTGTTTTATAACTTTGATGAATAGACACATTTCTTTAATATGACAGGTCATCTTAAAACCATTTCAACTAATACATATTAGTGATTGTTATTATCTGTGCATTATAATATTACCTTTGCAGGCATATTCAGATAGTGTGTACCCAGGCTGACAGGTACAGTAGAATGATCCAATGGTGTTGGTACATATCTGGTCACATGGACCCAGTCCTCCATTTGGTAGGCATTCATTGATGTCTAGTAGTAGAAGCAAGCATTGTTACAATGCATACAACCTTCATTCAAAATCACAAAAAAGTACATATATAAATTAAGCTTAAGCCTGTCATGCATACCATTGCAGACATATCCCGACAGATTGTATCCAGGCTGACAGCCGCAGTAGAATGATCCAATGGTGTTGGTACATATCTGTGCACATGGACCCAGTCCTCCATTTGGTAGGCATTCATTGATATCTGAAATTTGCCACAATGCAAACGAATCATTAAGTGCATTTTCAAACATTAATCATTATAATTGCAATTACACTAATTCTTACCATTGCAGGCATATCCAGATAGTGTGTACCCAGGTAGACAGCTGCAGTAGAATGATCCGATGGTGTTGGTACAGTTTTGTGCACAAGGCCCTAATCCTCCATTTGGTAGGCATTCGTTGATATCTGCAAAAGTAGTGATTAGTCTAGTCCTCAGATGTGTCCACTTACCATTACAAATGTATCCACTCAGGTTGTATCCAGGCTGACAGCTGCAGTATAATGATCCGATGGTGTTGGTGCAGTTTTGTGCACATGGCCCTAATCCTCCATTTGGTAGGCATTCGTTGATATCTGCAAAAGTAGTGATTAGTCTAGTCCTCAGATGTGTCCACTTACCATTACAAATGTATCCACTCAGGTTGTATCCAGGCTGACAGCTGCAGTATAATGATCCGATGGTGTTGGTGCAGTTTTGTGCACATGGCCCTAATCCTCCATTTGGTAGGCATTCGTTGATATCTGCATAGGATGAAGTTATATGCTTTGAAATAACAGTTTTGTGCTGTTTAAACTCACCTATGCAGGACTCATTATCAGATGACAGTTGATAGCCAGGATTGCACAAGCACACATAGCTACCAATAGTGTTATTACACAGCTGGGAGCAGCCACTACTGCCGATAGCACATTCATCAATGTCTGAATGCAAGGTAAAGTGCAACGGTCACTGCTCAGCTTATTTGTATACAGAACACATATAAAGGACATTAACACTTTTGCAATACATTAACAAAAATGAATTTGTTTTAATTTAAGTTTCTCACCATTGCAGGCATATCCATACTGTGTGTATCCAGGCTGGCAGCTGCAGTAGAATGATCCAATGGTGTTTATGCAAGTTTGGTTACAAGGTCCATGTCCTCCATTTGAAGCACACTCATTGATATCTACATGGAAGACAGTTAATTAGTTACAGCCTATAGATATATTTGTGCACCATTACTACCATAAAGCACCTGGTTTTAATAGGTTTATGCTAACCCTAGATACATGTACATGTGAACCAATGACCCTGTTGTAACTTCAATCACATTATCACATGTACCATTACCAGACAAAGAGTACCCTGAAAAGTAGCTCCAATAGTAGGACACAATTGCGTTGGTACAAATTTGGTCACATGATACTTTCCCACCATTGGTATCACATGAATTGATTGCTATATTTTAATACAAAAGTTGATAACATTGTGTGCAACATGTAATACTAAACCACAAGTGACCAACATACCGCTACATGTAACTAACATACCACCACACGTGACCAACATATCACTACATGCAATGCACATGTGACCCACATACCACCACATGACTTGTTGTCTGAAGCTAACTGGTAGCCATAGTAGCAGCCACAAATATAACTACCAATGGTATTTGCACTGATCTGGGACCATCCACTGGTCCCCAAGGCACACTCATTCATTTATGCATGAATATTCCACACATACTATTATAGCATACATGATGCAACTGTAGTGTAACCTCCCACTATGAGCTATGCCTGCAACAGAATTAACAGACTAAATAAATTGACGCACTAAAAGAAACACATTATGCCTAGTTAGACATGTAACTTTCTCCCTTGTATAACTTTGATGAATGGACACATTTCTTTAATATGAGAGGTCATCTTAAAACCATTTCAATAAGTACACATTAGTGATTGTTAATAATCATGTATTATCTGTGCATTATAATATTACCTTTGCAAACATATTCAGATAGTGTGTACCCAGGCAGACAGGTACAATAGAATGATCCAATGGTGTTGGTACATATTTGGTTACATGGACCCAATCCTCCATTTGGTAGGCATTCATTGATGTCTAGCATTAGAAGCAATCATTGTTACAAAGCATACAACCTTCATTCAAAATCGCAAAAAAGTACATACGCAAATTAAGCTTAAGCCTATCATGCATACCATTGCAGACATATCCCGACAGATTGTATCCAGGCTGACAGCCACAGTAGAATGATCCAATGGTGTTGGTACATATCTGTGCACATGGCCCTAATCCTCCATTTGGTAGGCATTCGTTGATATCTGCATAGGATGAAGTTATATGCTTTGAAATAATAGTTGTGTGCTGTTTAAACTCACCTATGCAGGTCTCATTATCAGATGACAGTTGATAGCCAGGATTGCACAAGCACACATAGCTACCAATAGTGTTATTACACAGCTGGGAGCAGCCACTACTGCCGATAGCACATTCATCAATGTCTGAATGCAAGGTAAAGTGCAATGGTCACTGCTCAGCTCATATGTATACAGTGGCACAACCTGCGCTGCAGTGTCATCGTAACAATAATAACTAAACACATATAAAGGACCTTAACACATGTGCAATACATAGACAAAGATGAATTTGTTTATTTTATAGCATGTTCCACACCATTGCAGGCATATCCCGATAGGGAATATCCAAGTTGACAACTGCAGTAGAATGATCCAATGCCTCCATTTGGTAGGCATTCATTTGTGTCTTTAGGTTATAGGGTATAGTGTAAGTTTACTCACTCACACCTGAACGCACATCTTCATAGTATCTCACCATTGCAGCCATATCCAGATTGTGTGTATCCAGGCTGGCAGCTGCAGTTGAATGATCCAATGGTGTTTATGCAAGTTTGGTTACAAGGTCCATGTCCTCCATTTGAAGCACACTCATTGATATCTACATGGAGGACAGTTACATGTAAGTAGTTGCAGCCTATAGATATATTAGTGCACCATTACCACAATAAAGCACCTGGTTTTAATAGGTTTATGTTAACCCTAAATACATGTACGTGTGAAGCAATGACCCATTTGTAAGTACCATTACCAGACAAAGAGTACCCTGAAAAGTAGCTCCAATAGTAGGACCCAATTGTGTTGGTACTAATGTGATCATATTTTCCTATCATCGGTACCACATGAATCAATTGCTATTTAAATAACAAAGTTGTTTTCATTGTGTGCAACATATAATATTAAACCCACAAGTGACCAGCATACCTCTACATGTGGCTAACATACCATCATGTGTAACCAACATGCCACTACAATGCACATGTGACCTACATAACACCATGTCTTGTTGTTTGAAGCTAACTGGTAGCCATAGTAGCAGCCACAAATATAACTACCAATG
Source organism: Spongilla lacustris (assembly GCA_949361645.1). Taxonomy (NCBI): domain Eukaryota; kingdom Metazoa; phylum Porifera; class Demospongiae; order Spongillida; family Spongillidae; genus Spongilla; species Spongilla lacustris. The sequence goes on along the minus strand of OX442423.1, from coordinate 3,119,846 downwards.
GTATTTGCACTGATCTGGGAACATCCACTGGTTCCCAAGGCACACTTTTTGATTTATGCATGAATATTTCACACATACTAGAACCCTGCATAAGTGATGCAACTGTGGCATAATCCCAGATTTAACAGACAAAGAAAAATTGACGCACTAAAAGAAACACATTGTGTCTAGTTAGACATGTAACTTTCTCCCTTGTATAACTTTGATGAATGGACACATTTCTTTAATATGACAGGTCATCGTAAAACCATTTCAACTAGTACTCATTAATGATTGTCCATAATCATATATTATAACATTACCTTTGCAAGCATATTCAGATAGTGTGTACCCAGGCTGACAGGTACAATAGAATGATCCAATGGTGTTGGTACAGATCTGGTCACATGGACCCAATCCTCCATTTGATAGGCATTCATTGATGTCTAGTAGTAGAAGCAAGCATTGTTACAAAGCGTACAACCTACATTCACAATTGCAAAAAAGTACATTTACAAATTAAGCTTAAGCCTATCATGCATACCATTGCAGACATATCCAGACTGATTGTATCCAGGCTGACAGCTGCAATAGAATGATCCAATGGTGTTGATACATATCTGTGCACATGGACCCAGTCCTCCATTTGGTAGGCATTCATTGATATCTGAAATTTGCCACAATGCAAATAAGTCATTACTGGTTTCACACAACATATAAGTGGATTTTCAAAGATCAAAAATTGCAGTTATGCTTACCATTGCAGGCATATCCAGATAGTGTGTACCCAGGTAGACAGCTGCAGTAGAATGATCCAATGGTGTTGGTACAGTTTTGTGCACATGGCCCTAATCCTCCATTTGGTAGGCATTCGTTGATATCTGCATAGGATGAAGTTATATGCTTTGAAATAATAGTTGTGTGCTGTTTAAACTCACCTATGCAGGTCTCATTATCAGATGACAGTTGATAGCCAGGATTGCACAAGCACACATAGCTACCAATAGTGTTATTACATATCTGGGAGCAGCCACTACTGCCAATAGCGCATTCATCAATGTCTGAATGCAAGGTATAGTGCAATGGTCATTGCTCAGCTTATATGTATACAGAACACATATAAAGGACATTAACACTTTTGCAATACATTAACAAAGATGAATTTGTTTTAATTTAAGTTTCTCACCATTGCAGGCATATCCATACTGTGTGTATCCAGGCTGGCAGCTGCAGTAGAATGATCCAATGGTGTTTATGCAAGTTTGGTTACAAGGTCCATGTCCTCCATTTGAAGCACACTCATTGATATCTACATGGAAGACAGTTAATTAGTTACAGCCTATAGATATATTTGTGCACCATTACTACCATAACGCACCTGGTTTTAATAGGTTTATGCTAACCCTAGATACATGTACATGTGAACCAATGACCCTTTTCTAACTTCAATCACATTATCACATGTACCATTACCAGACAAAGAGTACCCTGAAAAGTAGCTCCAATAGTAGGACCCAATTGCATTGGTACAAATTTGGTCCCATGATACTTTCCCACCATTGGTACCACATGAATTGATTGCTATATATTAATAACAAAGTTGTTTTCATTGTGTGCAACATATAATATTAAACCACAAGTGACCAGCATACCACTACATGTAATTAACATACCACCACACATGACCAACATATCACTACAATGCACATGTGACCCACATACCACCACATGTCTTGTTGTCTTAAGCTAACTGGTAGCCATAGTAGCAGCCACAAATACAACTATCAATGGTATTTGCACTGATCTGGGAACATCCACTGGTCCCTGAGGCACACTCATTCATTTATGCATGAATATTCCACACATACTATTATAGCATACATGATGCAACTGTGGCATAACCTCCCACTATGAGCTATGCCTGCAACAGAATTAACAGACTAAATAAATTGACGCACTAAAAGAAACACATTGTGCCTAGTTAGATATGTAACTTTCTCCCATGTATAACTTTGATGATGAATGGACACATTTCTTTAATATGAGAGAGGTCATCTTAAAACCATTTCAACTAGTACACAATAGTGATTGTTAATAATCATATATTATCTGTGCATTATAATATTACCTTTGCAGGCATATTCAGATAGTGTGTACCCAGGCAGACAGGTACAATAGAATGATCCAATGGTGTTGGTACATATATGGTCACATGGACCCAATCCTCCATTTGGTAGGCATTCATTGATGTCTAGTAGTAGAAGCAAGCATACAACCTTCATTCAAAATCGCAAAAAAGTACATACGCAAATTAAGCTTAAGCCTATCATGCATACCATTGCAGACATATCCCGACAGATTGTATCCAGGCTGACAGCCACAGTAGAATGATCCAATGGTGTTGGTACAGTTTTGTGCACATGGCCCTAATCCTCCATTTGGTAGGCATTCATTGATATCTGCATAGGATGAAGTTATATGCTTTGTAATAACAGTTTTGTGCTGTTTAAACTCACCTATGCAGGTCTCATTATCAGATGACAGTTGATAGCCAGGATTGCACAAGCACACATAGCTACCAATAGTGTTATTACATATCTGGGAGCAGCCACTACTGCCGATAGCACATTCATCAATGTCTGAATGCAAGGTAAAGTGCAATGGTCACTGCTCAGCTCATATGTATACAGTGGCACAACCTGCGCTGTAGTGTCATCGTAAAAATAATAACTAAACACATATAAAGGACCTTAACACATGTGCAATACATAGACAAAGATGAATTTGTTTATTTTATAGCAAGTTCCACACCATTGCAGGCATATCCCGATAGGGAATATCCAAGTTGACAACTGCAGTAGAATGATCCAATGGTGTTGGTACATATCTTTGCACATGGCTCTAGTACTCCATTTGGTAGGCATTCATTTATGTCTTTAAGTTATAGGGTATAGTGTAAGTTTACTCACACACACCTGAACCGGCGCACATCTTCATAGTATCTCACCATTGCAGGCATATCCAGATTGTGTGTATCCAGGCTGGCAGCTGCAGTAGAATGATCCAATGGTGTTTGTGCAAGTTTGGTTACAAGGTCCATATCCTCCGTTTGAAGCACACTCATTGATATCTACATGGAGGACAGTTACATGTAAGTAGTTACAGCCTATAGATTCATTAGTGCACCATTACCACAATAAAGCACCTGGTGTTAATAGGTTTATGTTAACCCTAAATACATGTACGTGTGAAGCAATGACCCATTTGTAAGTACCATTACCAGACAAAGAGTACCCTGAAAAGTAGCTCCAATAGTAGGACCCAATTGCGTTGGTACAAATTTGGTCACATGATACTTTCCCACCATTGGTACCACATGAATTGATTGCTATTAAAAAGTTGTTTTCATTGTGTGCAACATATAATATTAAACCACAAGTGACCAACATACCACTACATGTAATTAACATACCACCACACATGACCAACATATCACTAAAATGCACATGTGACCCACATACCACCACATGTCTTGTTGTCTTAAGCTAACTGGTAGCCATAGTAGCAGCCACAAATATAACTACCAATGGTATTTGCACTGATCTGGGAACATCCACTGGTCCACATGGCACACTTTTTGATTTATGCATGAATATTTCACACATACTAGAACCCTGCACATGTGATGCAACTGTGGCATAATCCCACTATGCCTGCAACAGATTTAACAGACAAAGCTAAATTGACGCACTAAAAGAAACACATTGTGTCCAGTTAGACATGTAACTTTCTCCCTTGTAAAACTTTGATGAATTCATACATTTCTTTAATATGACATGTCATCTTAAAACCATTTCAACTAGTACACATTAATGATTGTCCATAATCATATTTTATCTGTGCATTTTAACATTACCTTTGCAAGCATATTCAGATAGTGTGTACCCAGGCTGACAGGTACAATAGAATGATCCAATGGTGTTGGTACAGATCTGGTCACATGGACCCAATCCTCCATTTGGTAGGCATTCATTGATGTCTAGTAGTAGAAGCAAGCATTGTTACAAAGCGTACAACCTACATTCACAATTGCAAAAAAAGTACATATACAAATTAAGCTTAAGCCTATCATGCATACCATTGCAGACATATCCAGACTGATTGTATCCAGGCTGACAGCTGCAATAGAATGATCCAATGGTGTTGATACATATCTGTGCACATGGACCCAGTCCTCCATTTGGTAGGCATTCATTGATATCTGAAATTTGCCACAATGCAAATAAATCATTACTGGTTTCACACAACATATAAGTGGATTTTCAAAGATCAAACATTGCAGTTATGCTTACCATTGCAGGCATATCCAGATAGTGTGTACCCAGGTAGACAGCTGCAGTAGAATGATCCAATGGTGTTGGTACAGTTTTGTGCACATGGCCCTAATCCTCCATTTGGTAGGCATTCGTTGATATCTGCAAAAGTAGTGATTAGTCTAGTCCTCAGATGTGTCCACTTACCATTACAAATGTATCCACTCAGGTTGTATCCAGGCTGACAGCTGCAGTAAAATGATCCGATGGAGTTGGTACAGTTTTGTGCACATGGCCCTAATCCTCCATTTGGTAGGCATTCGTTGATATCTGCATAGGATGAAGTTCTATGCTTTGAAATAATAGTTGTGTGCTGTTTGTTTAAACTCACCTATGCAGGTCTCATTATCAGATGACAGTTGATAGCCAGGATTGCACAAGCACACATAGCTACCAATAGTGTTATTACACAGCTGGGAGCAGCCACTACTGCCGATAGCACATTCATCAATGTCTGAATGCAAGGTAAAGTGCAATGGTCACTGCTCAGCTTAAATGTATACAGAACACATAAAGGACATTAACACTTTTGCAATACATTAACAAAAACGAGTTTGTTTTAATTTAAGTTTCTCACCATTGCAGGCATATCCATACTGTGTGTATCCAGGCTGACAGCTGCAGTAGAATGATGCAATGGTGTTTATGCAAGTTTGGTTACAAGGTCCATGTCCTCCATTTGAAGCACACTCATTGATATCTATATGGAAGACATTTAATTAGTAACAGCCTATAGATATATTTGTGCACCATTACTACCATAAAGCACCTGGTTTTAATAGGTTTATGCTAACCCTAGATACATGTACATGTGAACCAATGACCCTTTTGCAACTTCAATCACAACAAATCATTGCTGGTTTCACACAACATATAAGTGCATTTTCAAACATTAATCATAGCAATTACACTAATTCTTACCATTGCAGGCATATCCAGATAGTGTGTACCCTAGTAGACAGCTGCAGTAGAATGATCCAATGGTGTTGGTACAGTTTTGTGCACATGGCCCTAATCCTCCATTTGGTAGGCATTCGTTGATATCTGCAAAAGTAGTGATTAGTCTAGTCCTCAGATGTGTCCACTTACCATTACAAATGTATCCACTCAGGTTGTATCCAGGCTGACAGCTGCAGTAAAATGATCCGATGGAGTTGGTACAGTTTTGTGCACATGGCCCTAATCCTCCATTTGGTAGGCATTCGTTGATATCTGCATAGGATGAAGTTATATGCTTCGAAATAATAGTTGTGTGCTGTTTAAACTCACCTATGCAGGTCTCATTATCAGATGACAGTTGATAGCCAGGATTGCACAAGCACACATAGCTACCAATAGTGTTATTACACAGCTGGGAGCAGCCACTACTGCCGATAGCACATTCATCAATGTCTGAATGCAAGGTAAAGTGCAATGGTCACTGCTCAGCTTAAATGGTCACTGCTCAGCTTATATGTATACAGAACACATATAAAGGACATTACTGAACACTTTTGCAACACATTAACATAAACAAATTTGTTTTAATTTAAGTTTCTCACCATTGCAGGCATATCCATACTGTGTGTATCCAGGCTGGCAGCTGCAGTAGAATGATCCAATGGTGTTTATGCAAGTTTGGTTACAAGGTCCATGTCCTCCATTTGAAGCACACTCATTGATATCTACATGGAAGACAGTTAATTAGTTACAGCCTATAGATATATTTGTGCACCATTACCACAATAAAGCACCTGGTTTTAATAGGTTTATGCTAACCCTAGATACATGTACATGTGAACCAATGACCCTTTTCTAACTTCAATCACATTATCACATGTACCATTACCAGACGAAGAGTACCCTGAAAAGTAGCTCCAATAGTAGGACCCAATTGCATTGGTACAAATTTGGTCACATGATATTTTCCCACCATTTGTACCACATGAATTGATTGCTATATTTTAATTAAAAAGTTGATAACATTGTGTGCAACATATAATACTAAACCACAAGTGACCAACATACCACTACATGTAACTAACATACCACCACACATGACCAACATGCCACTATAATGTGCATGTGACCCACATACCACCACATGTCTTGTTGTCTTAAGCTAACTGGTAGCCATAGTAGCAGCCACAAATATAACTACTAATGGTATTTGCACTGATCTGGGAACATCCACTGGTCCCTGAGGTACACTCATTCATTTATGCATGAATATTCCACACATACTATTATAGCATACATGATGCAACTGTAGTGTAACCTCCCACTATGAGCTATGCATGCAACAGAATTAACAGACTAAATAAATTGATGCACTAAAAGAAACACATAGTGCCTAGTTAGACATGTAACTTTCTCCCTTGTATAACTTTGATGAATGGATACATTTCTTTAATATGAGTGGTCATCTTAAAACCATCAACAAATACGCATTAGTGATTGTTAATAATAATCATGTATTATCTGTGCATTATAATATTACCTTTGCAGGCATATTCAGATAGTGTGTACCCAAGCAGACAGGTACAATAGAATGATCCAATGGTGTTGGTACATATTTGGTCACATGGACCCAATCCTCCATTTGGTAAGCATTCATTGATGTCTAGTATTAGAAGCAATCATTGTTACAAAGCATACAACCTTCATTCAAAATCGCAAAAAAGTACATATACAAATTAAGCTTAAGCCTATCATGCATACCATTGCAGGCATATCCCGACAGATTGTATCCAGGCTGACAGCCACAGTAGGATGATCCAATGGTGTTGGTACATATCTGTGCACATGACCCTAGTCCTCCATTTCGTAGGCATTCGTTGATATCTGCATAGGATGAAGTTATATGCTTTGTAATATCAGTTTTGTGCTGTTTAAACTCACCTATGCAGGTCTCATTATCAGATGACAGTTGATAGCCAGGATTGCACAAGCACACATAGCTACCAATAGTGTTATTACACAGCTGGGAGCAGCCACTACTGCCGATAGCACATTCATCAATGTCTGAATGCAAGGTAAAGTGCAATGGTCACTGCTGAGCTTATGTGTATACAGTGGCACAACCTGAGCTATAGTGTCATCGTAACAACAACAACTATATAAGCACATACAAAGGACCTTAACACATGTGCAATACATAGACAAAGATGAATTTGTTTATTTTATAGCAAGTTCCTCACCATTGCAGGCATATCCCGATAGGGCATATCCAAGTTGACAACTGCAGTAGAATGATCCAATGGTGTTGGTACATATCTGTGCACATGGACCCAATCCTCCATTTGGTAGGCATTCATTTGTGTCTTTAGGTTATAGGGTATAGTGTAAGTTTACTCACTCACACCTGAACGCACATCTTCTTAGTATCTCACCATTGCAGCCATATCCAGATTGTGTGTATCCAGGCTGACAGCTGCAGTTGAATGATCCAATGGTGTTTATGCAAGTTTGGTTACAAGGTCCATGTCCTCCATTTGAAGCACACTCATTGATATCTATATGGAAGACATTTAATTAGTAACAGCCTATAGATATATTTGTGCACCATTACTACCATAAAGCAGCACCTGGTTTTAATAGGTTTATGCTAACCCTAAATACATGTACATGTGAATCAATGACCCTTTTGTAACTTCAATGATTTTAAAGACATTATCACATGTACCATTACCCGGCAGACAAAGAGTACCCTGAAAAGCAGCTCCAATAGTAGGATCCAATTGTGTGGTACCGCAAATTTGGTCACATAATACTTTCCCACCATTGGTACAACATGAATATATTGCTGTATTTTAATAACAAAGTTCATATCATTGTGTGGAATATATAATATTAAATCACAAGTGACCAACATACCACTGCATGTAAATACCACCATATGTAACCAACATGCCTCTACAATGCACATGTGACCCACATACCTCTGCATGTCTTAATTGTTGTCTGAAGCTAACTGGTAGCCATTGTAGCAGCCACAAATAAAGCTACCAAAAGGCAATAGTATTTGCACTGATCTGGGAATATCCACTGGTCCCCGAGGCACACTCATTGATATATGCATGAATATTTCACACATACTAGAGCCCTGCATACATGATGCACCTGTGGCATAACCCTCACACTATGAGCTATGCGTGCAACAGATTTAACAGACATAATAAATTGATGCTCTAAAAGAAACACATTGTGTCTTATTAGACATGAATGGACACATTTCTTAATATCAGTGGTCATCTTAAAACCCTTTCAACTAATACACATTAGTGATTGTTATTATCTGTGCATTATAACATTACCTTTGCAGGCATATTCAGATAGTGAGTACCCAGGCAGACAGGTACAATAGAATGATCCAATGGTGTTGGTACATATCTGGTCACATGGACCCAATCCTCCATTTGGTAGGCATTCATTGATGTCTAGTATTAGAAGCAATCATTGTTACAAAGCATACAACCTTCATTCAAAATCGCAAAAAAGTACATATACAAATTAAGCTTAAGCCTATCATGCATACCATTGCAGGCATATCCAGACAGATTGTATCCAGGCTGACAGCCACAATAGAATGATCCAATGGTGTTGGTACATATCTGTGCACATGGCCCTAATCCTCTATTTGGTAGGCATTCATTGATATCTGCATGGGATGAAGTTATATGCTTTGAAATAACAGTTGTGTGCTGTTTAAACTCACCTATGCAGGTCTTGTTATTAGATGACAGTTGATAGCCAGGATTGCACAAGCACACATAGCTACCAATAGTGTTATTACATAGCTGGGAGCAGCCACTACTGCCGATAGCACATTCATCAATGTCTGAATGTAAGGTAAAGTGCAATGGTCACTGCTCAGCTCATATGTATACAGTGGCACAACCTGCACTGTAATGTCATCGTAACAACAAAGCACATGCAAAGGACCTTTACACATGTGCAATACTGGCATCGCCAGATGATATATGTATGGTAGGGCACACATTGGCAGATGCAGGATTTTTCTGAAGTTGAGAAAGCCCCAGGGAGGGTGGTGTGTCCCCCCTGATAGCGGACAATGTATCGTAGTTTAGGATAGTGTAGACTGTCTCCCACACTAGTCTCGTACCCAGACCTAAATGTACGTAACGATGATTATCGCGTACAGTATAACATCGTTACGTATACTTGGGTCTGGGTACGAGACTACCCCACCCCCCACCCCCCACCTCACTATTGACACATGCATATACATTTGATCCGAAGTTCTCCATAGGCAAATTACAATAACTAGCCGACAAGTGACTCTGCATACTATGGATCACTTCCGTTCAAAGTTTCAAACACGTGTCATCGCGTTAATTAAAAATATCGCAAAGGAGGCGCTGTTGTACAACAGCATTTATAAGTACTTACTCGAAGGCGCGTATCGCGAAGAAGCAACAAAAGATGCAAAAAGAAAAAGAATGGTCAGAAGAAGTTCTTTGTAAAAGATCTCTTAGGCCACTCCAATAAGATTCCTTGTTTCCCCAATTCAATAGGACATACAAGGCATGCGGGCGGGCGGTTCATTATTCATTATTCATTATTATAAATTGATACATGTATCAAACACAAACCACAACCTACAACGTCTTTAATATTAAAGAAAGGTTGCCCTCACACAGTAAAAAGTTAAACGAAACTTTTTTACGAAAGGATGCTCAACAGCTCACACACCCACTCAGGAACGTGACGTCACGCACGTAATGCACATACCGTTTCTTCCAATCCTTTTATTCTATTATCTATGCTGGTTCCCACCTCCGCTTTAACTAAATCTATAGATGTGCGTGGAAGACGTGGTCGAATAGACTCATCGAAAAAAAATTGCGAAAGGAGTGCTCTGCTTCAATATGCCAAGAAAGTAAAGCAACAGATACGTTCAAGATAGCCACTTTTTATGTCTATAATATTATGAACACGTGATCTAATAATGAATGAAAACATGCGGTACCAAATAATGGTGCGGGCGGGAAATGGGAAACAAGGAATTTTATTGCAGTGGCCTTATTAAGATGGTCTACTGTTTTGAGAGGACGAGTTGAGAAAGGAAGGAAAGCAGTGGATAGTGGACGAGGAAAATCAGCTAAAGGTCATGCGATCGTGCCACGACGAGTATACCTTATATTCTTTTCTACGCGCAGGTGGGGGCGGGTCACTTCGGTCGCGATAAGATCTTACATATAAGGCTTAGATTTGTGAGCGATTCTAGAGCTCTATACTGGCGCGTCATGTCCTGTGACAGCTGTCAAAAAGGCAATCCCAAATCCATCAAACCTTCTTGCGTGCTTCATCCTATTGCAGTGAAGGTAGAAGTATGGCACCCAAATTGGGATTGATATTGTTGGTTCACTGAAAAAAAAAACAACGCGAAAGGGAAACAAGTACGAGTATTGTACAATATCTCTTACAAAAGCTTGGCAATATTTATGACTTCTGATTGATAAGTGATTAATTAATAACTGATATGAAGCTAATCCTATGTTATAATCCATTTACGATGTATGAAGCTTACTAAAATAAGATCAATTGATAACCTGAAATGGTGAAGTTTTAGTTATGCTTAATTAGCCCATTGATAACATGGTATACTCTTCATGTATTAAATCTCATTATTACATATCTTGAGTATAATAACGATTTTGCTAACTTTAGAGGGCTTGATTTCTGTTTATAAACTGAGTACATATGAATGCATATTTCTTGTTAGCCTTCAGTACAATATGTTTTTTATTAATTCTTTATAACTTAAATAACAGTTGTCAGATAACCTACAGGTGACCAGATACCTGTATATATTTGTGTAGCACAAGGAATACAGCAACTGCACTGAAAAGGTTGTCTTGCAATTATTTTTTTGTTTTAAAATTTTCCAGAAATGCAAGTTATAGAATACTGTAAACAAATAATTGCATGATTTACTGGAGACTCATTTTGAACTAGAAAATTCACAACACAAACTATATCACTGATTACTTCTCCAAATGGCCAGAAGCTTGTGGGCTACCACCAAAGAGTGCAGATGGAATCGCACATTTTCTCAGTTCACATGAGATTAGAATGTTTTCATGTGTGCATAATCGGATCTGGGTTGTGGCTTTTGTGAAAAATGTACCACTCTTGACCTACTGGTTAACTGTCAGCAAAATCACTTCTATCAGTAATAATGGATGAAATATTCTTCCTGATGACTTGTGAAAAAGCTATATATACATCGCAGATATTTGTTTGGAAACAACTCAGAAAAGAACTGCATGGTCGCTGTTTGAATTAATGGACACGGTATATCAGTATTTGCTCCGTATGTCAGTCGTTCTTTGTATATTCTCACATATATGCCGTGGACAACATCTGATGCTGCAGTATTTACTCAGAAACTGTTTATGCGTACCAGAGTGTATACATGTGCATAAGTGAATACATGCGCATCACCTGTGTCAGTGGGAGGGGGGGGGGGGGGGGGGGGGGGGGGGGGGGACAGGTAATCCTAAAGCGGACCGATAATCCCGGCTAGGAAGGATTGTCCGTAGGGGGACAGCGTATCCTAGGATAGGGAGTCCGGCGAACAATGTATCATTGTCCGGCCGGACAGCCTATACGGCGGACACGGTATCCTATTACAGTGGCACCCTCCAGCTTTCCTCAATCGGCGTCTTGGGAGAAGCCCCAGGAACCAACACTTTTTTAAATGCATACCACTACCCGTCAAAACGTTGTGATTTCCGTACATATTGATTCCACTGATGAAAGAACTAAATGTGATTGTCTGTGATCACAGCTGCTACTCTCTAACCATATGTGACAAGGTTTGTCACGATTACAAAATGTAGTTCATAGCCGCTGACAACTGACAAGTCGCGTACGTCAATTGGTACTGTCACGATTATTTCGGTCCGCGTCTAATTTTGGTCCGGCCGGACCAAAATGAGCAACCGGAAGGGGTCCGGCCGGACCGAAATATAGCGCGTGATTTGGTCCCACATGACCTTTTTTGGTCCTATCCAAGTGTGAAGATCCACAAATAGAGCGGACCTTATTGTTATAGTGTATGCAATATTTAAGCAGTTGTGTTGTAGCAGTACTGAGCTACGGGCGCATGTTCTTTTGCTACTCTGGTATAGCATCGTGGTACATTAAGTCCAGCAAATCAGAGTCAGAAGATGATCTAATCAGTTGAGCAAGCGTATACAACTACAAAGTTCATAATGGAAAAGATACCCCGAAGGATATCAAAGTACGTTGAACAAAAAGAGGTCCATAAGAAGGAAAGCGGATAAGATTGTGGCAAAGTGTGCGGCATGAAAAAGAAGACGAAAGGGATGAATGAGGTACATGAAGATAAAACTAAATTCGTTTATTTTGTGCCTAGTGTGAGCCGGAATGATTGGCGCAGGTGCATGACATAGATCTCTCGGAATATAGCGATCGATGCCCCCGCATTGTTTTAACTGGTATTTTATGCATGTGTATTGAGCAGTGTAATTTGCAAAGCCACTTTGCCGAACACTTAATAAAAAGTGAAAATGGCTACATGCACCAGAGACAATATATTGTGATAAATACAATGTATAATGCTGCATAGTAGTATTTGTAGGCCAGAACTACTGATTAGCACCATTGGTGGACTTCAGAGCATTTTATTAGCACCAAACGTGCAATTTGAGGAAGGTTTGCCGGTACAAATTTTAATGTATCCGGGAATTAGCCAATGTTGTGTTAAAGTCTGGGGACCAACCGATCAGTGCTAGGAGAGGTACATGTACATGTAGCTGTGTATGGTATCATATGGGGCATACTGATCTAAGCCAAGAGGTCAAGCAGCAAATAGCTGCTTTGATTTTAATTCCAAACAATAAAATCACACTGACTCGTCTTTCAGTCAATCGGTTCAAGGACAACGGGATTCTATAACACTGCAAGCATGATTTATACCATTGCATTTGCAGCATCTATTTCTTTTCAGCAAGTCCAACTGAGCATGCAGGTTATTATATGATCAGGCTTGTTCGAGCTATCTCATTAAATGTTTCATTTCTGGAGCCATGGATACTCAGTGGCGTAGCGAGGGTGAAGCAATTGTGTTCTCGAAGACAGGGAAATGGTTTTGTTGTGTATGCTTCGCTTTGTAATGTTTGTAAGAACATGAATTTGATGTATCTGCATTAATTAGTTCATCGTCAATCGTGCTTTTAAACTCCTATAGCAGTATAGAATTTATTTGTCAGTATAACGATATCGACGTATAGGACCTAAATGAGCAGCGTAGGACCTAATCAGGCAGCCTGAAATGGTCCTAGGACCGTTTCAGGCAGAGCCTGTTTTAGTCTGTAGGACCAAAACGAGCTGCCTGAAATGGTCCTAGGACCATTTCAGGATAGGACCAAATCAGCCATGACAGGTTCACTATAATATCACTACTTTACGACAACATGGCTCGAAACTCTCTTGGAGGGCTTTTTTCGCTGATTTGTAGTCCGCCTCGCTCGGGAGGCGCTGTAAGGCTGTTTGAGCGCGGCCTGTTAGTCGTACTTTCAACCAGCACAATCTTGCTGCTTCGTCCCATTTGTTCACCGCTGCGACATTTTCGAAATGGTAGATCCACTGATCCCAACTTGTTTCGCCGTTAAAAATTTCAGGCATTACTAACGGTCGGTTTGCCATCCTGCCGACAACGCCAATGTGACAAGGTTCACTATAATATCACTACTGAACATAAGATGGGTGCAACACATAAATAGGACATGTATAGAACATTCTAGAGCAGTACAAACCAGTAAGGTCATTAGTTAACAGTTTAGGTGTCTATCAATCACGTTACACATAGATGAATTAAATGTAGTAGGAGTTCATGCAATGTCATCTCGATTCTGGTACTTCAGGCATGCAGTTTAGGACAAGCTAGCTGGTTGGACGGTTTATTTGGTTACTAGATCAAAACGGGACTCCTATCAGTTAGCTAGTTGTCGGCATCGAACAAGAAGTAAAAAAAGAGTCGTTTCGTGTTTGTTTCATGTCGCAAAACCGTGTGGTTCAAAAGAACAAAAGCGATCCTGTTTTTCCTCGTCCCGGATTCGAATAGCGGCCATTTTGTTCTTCTTCCTTTCAACTCGAGGAAGGACCCGTTTCAAAGAATGCCAATGGTGCCATGCAATATGTTTCGAATTTAAAGCGGTAACGCTTTATTTAGGGAGGGGGGGGGGGGGGGGGGGGGGGGGGGGGGGGGCAGATGCACGTGGATCTTATTGGGCATTGAACTGATATCAGAAATGATAAAATATGCTTGAAAACATAGGAACCATTTCAAAGAACGTCCATGCATGGTATCAATACATGGGACAGTGTCCAGCAAAATCGGGCTTGTGGGGTTATAATTTTATCACTATAATAATTGCATGTTACACTAAACAGCACATCTTTGTAACCGCACAACCTTTCCCTTTCAAGTTTCGTACACTTTTTTTTTCCACATCATCTCTCTATGCTCGTATCCATTTTGAAGCTCTGATATTTTCCACGGCGTCAATGCATGCAAAGATCGCTAACACAAAAGGTTAGAATTCCGCGTCGAATTCGGGTTGTACATAGAGGAGTCCTGTAGCTATTGATTTGTTCTGTTCGTTAATTTCTATATCTATGGGGAGGTGGTGCTTATATCATTGGCGCGAATCAAGCGTGAAAACGTGCATGCATTTTGCTCAACTGTATCTCCGTAACGGACGATTCAGAAAACTAACGAACAGAACAAATCAATAGTTACAGGACTCCTCTATGCACACTCCGAATTTGACGCGTTTTCAACTCTCGTACGTGGAGAAATGTGGATTTCTAACCCGCGAGGGATTAACGATTGTTGTATCCACATAACGGAAAATGTGTATAGATTACAAAAATCGGTTTACACAGATAAAAATAGTGTGGGAACAGGTGTACGAAATTTGAAAGGAAAAGGTTGCACCGTTGCGAAGATGTATTGTTTAGTATAACGTGCAATTTTTACAGTGATAAAATTATAACCCCACAAGCCCGATTTTGCTCCATGGACACTGTCCCACATGTAGGTTCAGAATTTCAAACTGTATCAAAACTTGTACGGAATCGAAAATGAGATATCGATGCTAGTAGGATTCTGATGCGAAACGAACTCAGAGTAGTATAGGCATGCATGCCTATAGCTCCATGGCTTTTTTTTGTTGTATACTTTGGTCCTAACCGTACACACACTAATATACATGTACAAGTAAATAAAAACATTCTCTATGAGAAATTTAGTGGTGATAAACCGTATATAGGATTTGAAGGCAATGGTGGTGTCAGTAAAAGGTAGGGAAACACGGAATAAATGAAGGACGAAATAAGTACATTGTTCATGCTTGTGCCAAATATAATACTGTTTCGTTTTTCGTTATCATTGAATTCTTGTTTCCCTCCTTTTTACACCACCACTACCTTCAAATCCTATATACCACCAACCTTCTCATAGGGAATGTCTTTATTTACTCAAACCATTTGCAAAACTGCATGGATGCTTTCAACAGTCATGATATACAATCTACAATTGGGACAGTTTCCGAGAAAATTTCGCGTATCTTTTATATATTTTATCAAAAAGGAAATGAAGATCATCACAGAACCTGGCAAGGTAATATACATGTAGAAGTACAGATACAGAAACATATACAATACATAGGAATGTTCAAAGGAAGTCCATGGGGCCAAGGGAGGGTGCGCACCTTGCCAGTAAGGCCCTAGCCACCGCCCTGACCAGGGTGAAGTATATAATTATAATTATTATGTTATAAAATGGCCTTGCGTTTGAATCATTATATAACTTCCGAACGGTTAAGGCTATTGACTTCCTATTTTCAACACTTTATACCACACCATTTCTCTATGGTAAATTACATTCTGTAGCCTTGTTCGTGCTCCGTCCCAGTATTCTAACGTTCGATACTCCACCGGGTTTAATTAAGCCAGCCATAACGCGTCAAATTCGGTTTTTAGGTTAAGAGGTCCCTTACCTATAGATTCGTTCTGTTCGTTGATTTTTATGTCATCTGTTACGGAGATACAGTTGAACAAACTATGTCCATGTTTTCCCGCTTGATTCGCGCCAATGTTAACTTATAATCACCGCCTCCCCATACATCGAGCGGGACGCTACATGTATTTGCCAAAATCGTTGGCGCGCACGAAAATGTGCACGTAGTTTCCCCTAGCTCCGCCACTGAACGAGCGCTTCACGACTGATGATTCACGCTGGGGAAAGCTAAAGTTCAAAGGCTGGTGTGCCTTGTCACCGATTTCAGGTAGCGGCAACTTGCTGCAAGACATGTACACTATTCTGGCGTACGGCGAAAGAATTAAGCTAAATAAGTGTGTAGTTAATTAAAGTTATTAACGTACCCAATAAAAAGTGGGGCGGCCTTAGCCGCCCCAGCCGCCCCGTCTCCGGCGGCCCTGGTTATAATCACCGCCTCCCCATACATCGAACGGGACGCTACATGTATTTGCCAAAATCGTTGGCGCGAATCGAGCACGAAAATGTGCACGTAGTTTGTTCAGCTGTATCTCCGTAACGAATGGCATAAAAATTAACGAACAGAATGAATCAATAGGTAAAGGACCTCTCTACCTAAAGTCCGAATTTGAAGCGATTTGATTAGTACTACCGAAAGTTATGGCGGGTTTGAAACCGGTGGGGTATCGAACGTTGCAATAGACCCTTTCATGTGACGCCAAACCTGTTTTGGGTCTCGTAATACTTTTATATTCTTACCATGGAATGATGTCAGTGCCCACTGTAAAAAAAAAAACTTACTGTGAACGTACAGGAATTACCAAAAGCTTTGTTTTGCCCATACCGTCCTATAGTACTTCAGCAACAAGATGGCGGACAACAAATAATTTTTAATTTCAATGAATGTCATTGCTCACGCGATGAAAAGGGTCTATACTGGCACAAGGCCCCAAAATGTATTTTACCATACAGAAATGGTGTGGTACGTTAGGAAGTTATAATGATTCAAACGCAAAGCAATTTTATAATATTTTATACTGATAATTTACATTTTCTCGGAAACTGTCCCAATTAGCAACAGACCATTTCATCACTATTAATCTTACATGTATACACCACATAGTGTATTTTAAAATGCAACAAAGGCCATTAAATAATAGCCTGGTATGCACATTGCAAATGTGATACCGTAGTGATCAACTATCAGTGCTATCTGAACTTGGTTTATATGAATTTATGTATAGAAATTCGTTTTATACATTGTATATGTACATGACATAACTAGAAATAACTCAGCCATGGATGATACACAACACAACTTCACTAGCAAAAGAGAAGCGGAACTGGAGCACCCCAGATATCGTAGTTCTATTTTAATCTCAGCTAGGTGTGGCTTAATTATAGGCGTGGCTTAATTATTATGGCCGTACGATTTGAAACACACCATTTCTAGCCAGAGCTACTGTAACAAGTGATAAATGAACACATCTTACTAAAATTCTGAACCTATTGATACCATTGACGTTGTTCGAAACGGTTCCTGTGTCAGGTTTCTCTTCATTTCTGATATCAGTTCAACTGATGCCCAATAAGATCCACGTATATTTGACCCAAAAGGGCACTACCGCTTGAAATTCTCAACATACACATGTATTGGCTCGCTAAA
This sequence comes from Spongilla lacustris, assembly GCA_949361645.1. NCBI lineage: Eukaryota > Metazoa > Porifera > Demospongiae > Spongillida > Spongillidae > Spongilla > Spongilla lacustris. Next base: position 3,101,794 of record OX442423.1, on the reverse strand, counting down.
TAAAGGCCGCTATTCCGACAGGGGACGAGGAAAAACAGTATCCCTTTTTATTCTCTTGAACCGCTACACGGTTTTGCGATATAAAAAAATAAAAACACTTTTTGTTCGATATCGACAACTAACTAAGCGATCGGAGTCCCGGCCGTTAGAAGCGGGTCCCGTTTTTAATGACATTCATATCGGGGTCAAATAGTTACTCTCGATATCATAGCATTCAAAATTAACATCTATTTTCCTACACCTTCAAATCATATACATGCGCTAGATACTGATACATCAAACTCTATAGCTCAATTACCGTTGCAGCTGTACCCAGACAGGATGTATCCAGTGTTACAGCTGCAATAGAACGATCCAATGGTGTTGGTGCATATCTGTTGGCAGGGCCCTAATCCTCTATTTGGTAGGCATTCATTGATATCTGAAACGGTAAAATGGGGAGTAATAATGATTATGCATTCAAACTTCGCGTGATCAGTTAGTATGTTAATTTGTATACACTAGCTATATAGTGGCCCATGCAGTATATGGCAACGGTGAACACACAGTGTTTACTAAAGTGTCCAGGTCTGTAGGGGGGATGCACACGTACCAGCACACTTTCTATAATCTATATTGGGCATGCACTATTGGAGTATTGCATGGCAGTGATGAAATTAACAAGGCTGTACGCAGGGTTGCCGCGATATATCGCGGTTACATAGACTTCTATGGGCGGTTAGCGGTTAACCGCCCATAAAAGTCTATGTAACCGCGGTATATCGCGGCAACCCTGGCTGTACGTATTATTGTTAGTCGAGCGACGCGCAGTGCAGTGGCGGCGCGAGGGTTACTAGCGCCCGGGGGCAGGACAATTTATTAGCGCCCCTGCTAGGGGGGGGGGGGGGGGGGGGGGGGTGCTGTCCGTTTTCGGCCGGTTCAACGAGCGGGGGGGGGGGGGGGGGGGGGCGGGGGGTGCTCTCCGTTTTTGGCCGGTTCAACGAGCGGGGGGTGCTGTCCGTTTTCGGCCGGTTCAACGAGCGGGGGAGGGGGGGGTGCTGTCCGCTTACGACTGCGTGCGGGAAAAAAAGTAAGGGGGGGTAGCAACCTCCAAAAACCCCTAAAATTGCATGCAAAAAAAAAAAGGATTTTGGACAAAAGGGGGGGTTGCAAGTTGCAACCCCCAACCCCCCCTCCCCCCCTCCCTGCCCCTGCATTTTCTCGAATCGATAGCATTTTTAGCAACAAATTTGCTATGTGGCAATGATTGCGGTTACGACAATTACGTATCTACACATCATTAATTTATCTGCTCGTTCCTCGTCAAAATTTATTTATTTTTGTTAGACAACTTAGAATTTTTTTCAAAATCACATCCTGACGGCGCCCCCCCTCTACGGTGGCCAGGTAGGTCGCGCACGAAGACAGTTACGCCACGCACTACTTGAAGTTTGCACCGCGCACTAGTTGAGGTTTGCACTGTGCACAGCGCAGTGCTGCCGCGATATGGTCTTTAGCCGATATCGCCTATATCGCGATATATCGCGATATGAGTAAAATATCGCGATATAGTATCGCGATATTTTAAGTATATTCATCGAGCAATTACCACACCATTTTCATGCAAGTTGAGGTTGCGTTGTTGTGGTGGCGACACAAGAACAAAAACATAAAATGGCACAGTATCACATGCAGGAAAAGAATTTAAGAGAGGATTAAATCACTGCGTGAATGAACATATATGCTTTCCGATCACATAATGATTCCAAAATGATTTTGTGGCCCCATTCATCTTCCTCATCGAAAAAAAAAGACTCGTGCTTAACGATATTATCTCCATAAACGTGAACTCTTCCGCGACAATATTTCAGGAAATAGTCAGTATAATATGGTGAAAAAGAGAACTTATTATAAGCGTTCGCGGTTACACGTTTAAATACTTACACGGGCGGCTGAATTTCAATGAGGGCGGATAATTTACAGTATATATGTACGCAGCACCGCAGCTGAATTCGAATGTATGTGCATGCCATGTGTGGCCCAACACTAGTTGCATCTGCTGAATGACTTTTCGTATATTTCCGTCTTTCTCCGTCTATTCTTCCGGCTATCTCCGTATATCCATGTACGTTTGTATCGCGATATGACCAAAAAAATATCGCGATATATCGCATATCGCGATATATAAAAAGTATCGCGGTATATCGCATATCGCGATATATCGCGGCAGCCCTGGCACAGCGCACTAGTTGAGATTTGCACCGCGCACTAGTTGAAATTTGCACAGCGCACTAGTTGAGGTTTGCACCCAGCACTAATTGAGGTTTGCACCCAGCACTAATTGAGGTTTGCACCCAGCACTAATTGAGGTTTGCACCCAGCACTAGTTGAGGTTTGCACAGTGCACTAGTCGAGATTTGCCCTGCGCACTGATATATGCAAACTATGGGATGGCGAATTGTTTGGTTACGTCACTATCTATTAAAGCGGCTATTAACAAACAGTTCGAAGTTCAAATGTTCTCATGCTGCACCGAAACGATCCAGAGGTCTTTTGTTGCCTCCAATATACTATTTGGGCGTAGCCTGACCTTCGCGTTTTGGCGGAAGGTCGGGTATGTGTACCTGGTATAGGCTTGATTAGATACCCGACCTTCCGCTAAAACGCGAAGGTCAGGCTACGCCCAACTATAGTATATTGGAGGCAACAAAAGACCTCTGGATCGTTTCGGTGCAGCATGAGAACATTAGAACTTCGAACTGTTTGTTAATAGCCGCTTTAATAGATAGTGACGTAACCAAACAATTCGCCATCCCATAGTTTGCATATATCAAGGCAAATCTCGACTAGTGCGCTGTGCAAACCTCAACTAGTGCTGGGTGCAAACCTCAATTAGTGCTGGGTGCAAACCTTAATTAGTGCTGGATGCAAACCTCAATTAGTGCTGGGTGCAAACCTCAACTAGTGCGCTGTGCAAATCTCAACTAGTGCGCGGTGCAAATCTCAACTAGTGCGCGGTGCAAATCTCAACTAGTGCGCTGTGCACGGTGCAAACCTCAACTAGTGCGCGGTGCAAACTTCAAGTAGTGCGTGGCGCAACTGTCTTAGTGCGCGACCTACCGGGCCACCGTACCCCTCGACCGGCGCCCGGGGGCATATGCCCCCCCTCCCGCCGCTACTGGCGACGCGCGTTATCTATAGCTATACATGTGCATATAGCTACTTGAACTTATAGATCCATGCATGTACAGCATGGGGTTAGTTCTGTACCTTTACTGACTGCATGCACGCATATATGTACCCGACAGAACTAGAAACTGAAGCCTGCGCGCCTCCACATGCAACACAATTCAGTAATTAACTGAGGCGCGCACCCATGCATACATACCTTCACACAGTTCAGAGACCTTTGAAAATCCAGTGCAGCATGCAAATTGGACATAGTACCCCGTAGTTGTGTAATTCATAACCACATACTGGTAACCGATCCTGCATAGGGAGTGGCATGGTGCATGAACATGCATGTATATATGTGGCTTCATCGATTCGTGTTAACGTACACCGCACAGTAGTTCCAACCCCAGCCAAAGATACTGCAGTCGTAATAGTAATAGTACGTTGACAGCACTAGGTGCGTGTTTTGTACAACTTGCGAAGCCACAAAGTAACAGACACTACAATAAAAATACATAAAAACCAATGTTATACGGTGGTACTATAGTACTCTTTGACTTTGATGAAAACTAACGTACCCAATCTGAGCGACACTCTGGTGGATTACAGTGGCCGAAAGGAGCACCGCTAAGATGGTGCAGCTAGTCATTGCCGTGTAGGTTTAGAACAAGAGACAATTCTTACGCTTGATGTTGACGTGATAATCATATCGATGCAAGCAAGACTTATATATAGCTATATACGGAATGACCTACGGAACGGGATTAAAGCTATATGCATTCCCCCACATCATCGTTTCGCATTAATCTAATTAAGTTTGGCGTGGGGGGGGGGGGGGGGGGGGGGGGGGGGGGGGGGGGGCGGGCGGGGGAATTGCAGCACGGTGCCACAAGGAAGATTACAGGTATAATGCATGTATTGCATACACATGTTTTACTAGCATATGCATTGTAAACGTGCTGCATACATCGGTGGATAAGGAATGCATGTAAGGAGACTGTCATACGCACGGGTGTAATTTTGGTCATGCATATACACTCGTATAACAATGTAAACGCGTGTATAACGTGAGGATAGCATGAGTAAACGCGAATATAACAAGCCCATTTTTGATACAGTCTGAAATCAACCAGTATAACTCCGTCTAATCTGCCGGCAGCATTCCTTTCCCGGCATTATTAATATTGCATGTTAACTTTATATCAAACTTGATACAAAACAAATGAAATTAGGTACAGCAGTTGTATAAGTTCTTGGTCTAATGTCTCTAGTCCAGCTCAGTTGCCTCGCGCGCCAGTTTTCTCTGACTTAATTGCGAGCTGCAATTGGCTCCTTGCAGTCATTTGCAGATATATTCGGCTTGCCGCGGCATTGCCTCTTTATGCGAGAATGGCTAAGAGCTTCATGCATGTTTCATTCGCCTCTGCTATGTTGTTCTGCCATACCATGTTAATTTGCAGTTTTGTCCGTCCTCTTTGATTATATGCCTTCGCCTCTGATGTTGTTCTCATATTCCCCAGAGTAACTATGTCCCAAGAGCAAAATTAACGTAGCTGCATGCCTACAACAAAATCTTGCCATATCAAGTTAATTTGCTGTTTTGTCCGTCCTCTTTGATAGACGCCTTCGCCTCTGATGTTGTCTCATGCTCCACCGAGCGGCTAGATCATAGCTAAAATAACGTAGCTGCCTACAACTACTGAAACCTTGCCATAACATGTTAATTACCGAATAGACACTAGCCTCACATTCCTCAGCTTCACACTTCTCAGCCTCACATTCCAGAGGTTAGTACACTGTGAGAAGGGGGTGGGGGGGGGCAGGTACCCCTCCATATCTACCACCAGAAGCAATACTTCTTGATGGTCAGCAGAGCCAGAACACAAAGCTAGATGTCTATTCTTCAGTTTGGAATACTAATGTACATGTACTACCTGTTCACCTTTGACCATCCCTTCCAAAATACGAGCCAGCCACATTCCGCTCTACTTCTGGAGGGAAAGCGACCTTCTGTGGCTATGCATGTTGTTGATATAATATAATATATAATATCCCTACAGCCATGCCCTCAACTTACCGCATATTAAAAATCCCCACAAGATGGCTGACTATCTTACTCCAGGAAGGGGTGTGGTCAAAATCAGTGGTACCCTGAAGTGGAGTAAGCACACCTGTGTTCTGCTGGTGTATAGCCTTACATGGCTATGCATGTTACAGCCATGCCCTCACATCTTCACCACAAGCCAGTGATATCATGAAGTAGGAGTAAGCACACCTGTGTTCTGCTGGTGTACATGTATAGCCTTACATGGCTAAGCATGGGTGATTTGGTGGTGATGATTTGGTGCTATTACCACTTTGACTTGTATTGTGGGTAGGATTAGCTCCCCTGTGCTAATTTCTTTTTATAGACAGTTCATTGTCCTCTGGCTGCATGGTTACTGCCTTGTGCAGTGAAGTCATGGTATGTGCATGCAGGGCCGGTGAGAGCCGTAGTGAGGCCCGGGGTAACATATCGTTTGGGGGCCCCATAGGCTCTGAAAATACGAGCGGGGGGGGGGGGGGGGGGGGGGGGGGGGCCGGGGGGAAATACGAATTTTTATACATCCGTAGTATATG
>OX442423.1:3043522-3093522 GCA_949361645.1 Spongilla lacustris | reverse complement strand
AGGTTTCCGCGCCATACAATAGTGCAGGTATTACTGTGGCATTGAAGACTGCAAGTTTGGTGAGTTTTGATAAGTTGGCATTATGCCAAACCTTGCATTTCAATGCGCTGAACTGCTTAGCAGCTTTAGAAATTCTATTGTTGATTTCATTGTCTAAAGAAGCATCAGAGGACAAAGCACTGCCCAGATACTGAAAAGATGAAACTGTTTCAATTGTGTTGCTGGAAATGTTGAAGGGTAAACTACATGTATAGGGTTGAATCATGGCCTTGGTTTTATCAGTGCTGACACTTAGACCCTAAGAACAAGCCACTCGAGTGAAACGATCAATGAAGCTTTGGAGAGCATCACTACTAAGGCATCCTGTCATGACATCGTCTGCAAAACGAAGATCACAAATGCGAACTGACATTGGGAGTCTAGTGCCAGAGCGTCTAAAAAGCTTGCCATCCAACCTATACTTAATTTCAACACCATCATTGAGGTCACTTAAGACTTGTTGCATCACTTTATTGAAGTATAGATTAAACAGGAAGGGTGCTAGCAAACACCCCTGTTTGAGACCGGTTGAAACTTGAAAGGGTTCTGATAGGACACCATCAACACGGACTGAGGCTTCCATATTGACATGAAGACCTCTTAATATGTGTACTAGCTTTGATGGGAAACCCAAATGTTACATACATACATACATACGTACGTACATACACACATACATACACACACATACATACACATACATACATACATACACACACACACACACACACACCTGCACACACACACTTACACATATACAAAGTAGCCTAGAAGCCATAGAATAGCAGCTCCTATAAGAGCACTGCAGCATAAGCAATTGCTGGAACAGAAGAGGGAGGGTGAGAGGAGGTGGAAAGGGGGAGAGGGAGGGTGAGAGGAGGTGGAAAGGGGGAGAGGGAGGGGGAGAGGAGGTGGAAAGGGGGAGAGGGAGGGGGAGAGGAGGTGGAAAGGGGGAGGGGGAGAGGAGGTGGAAAGGGGGAGGGGGAGAGGGAGGGGGAGAGGAGGTGGAAAGGGGGAGGGGGAGAGGAGGTGGAAAGGGGGTGAGGGAGGGGGAGAGGAGGTGGAAAGAGGGAGAAAAATCACATGTAGGGGGGCGATGTTAGCACTAACAGCCACATGTAGGGGTGATGTTAACGTGACCTTTAACAAACTCACGTAGGAATGCACGATGGTGGTCCCCGTTGGTCACCATGAGGAAGGTGCAGGTCCCTGTGTTCTCCACGGTCACATTTGTGACCTCTCCCTCAGCAGAATGATGGAGCATGGTGCTGTGGGCCAAAGAGTGGTCACCAGCTGCTAGTCTGACAGTAGCTAACTAAACCGATAATAGGCTGCCACACTAACCAGCCCCACTAACCATAGACCTTACCAGACAACTGTGCCATTTGGAAAGCTCAGAGAATAGCTGAGAGGATATCTGGAGCCCACCACTATGGGCTGAATAGCCCCTGGTCTGATGGTGACATTGTTGGTAGGAAGGCACTGTGTGTAAAGTGAGTGTGTGTAGAGTGGAGTGTGTTGTGTGTAGAGTAGTATGTGCAGTGGAGTGTGTGTAGTGGAGTATATGTAGTGGAGTGTGTGTAGTGGTGTGTATGGAGTATGTGTAATGTGTGTGTAAAGTGCATTGTCACATACACACACATACACACTCACACATGCACACACACACCACATACCTTGTAGCAAGCACTGGACACAGAAGAGTAGTCCACTGGGTGTGAATAGTTGTTGACCACAATGAGCAGTGCCTGGTCCATTCCCAGGGTGGGTAGCCTGAGGAGGGTGTGGTCATACCAGGAGCACATGACAGTCACATGATCACATGATATTCTACACTCAGGCATGCCTATCATACATGCACACACATGGGATCACATCAACACCCACCACATACACCATGTACCCTTGGATCCTCAGGTGAGACCACATCAACACACACCACATACCCCTGATCCTCAGGTGAGACCACATCAACACACACCACATACCCCTGATCCTCAGGTGAGACCACATCAACACACACCACATACCCCTGATCCTCAGGTGAGACCACATCAACACACACCACATACCCCTGATCCTCAGGTGAGACCACATCAACACACACCACATACCCCTGATCCTCAGGTGAGACCACATCAACACACACCACATACCCTTGGATCCTCAGGTGAGACCACATCAACACACACCACATACCCTTGGATCCTCAGGTGAGACCACATCAACACACACCACATACCCCTGATCCTCAGGTGAGACCACATCAACACACACCACATACCCCTGATCCTCAGGTGAGACCACATCAACACACACCACATACCCCTGATCCTCAGGTGAGAACACATCAACACACACCACATACCCCTGATCCTCAGGTGAGAACACATCAACACACACCACATACCCCTGATCCTCAGGTGAAATCACATCAACACACACCACATACCCCTGATCCTCACGTGAGAACACATCAACACACACCACATACCCCTGATCCTCAGGTGAGACCACATCAACACACACCACATACCCCTGATCCTCAGGTGAGACCACATCAACACACACCACATACCCCTGATCCTCAGGTGAGACCACATCAACACACACCACATACCCCTGATCCTCAGGTGAGACCACATCAACACACACCACATACCCCTGATCCTCAGGTGAGACCACATCAACACACACCACATACCCCTGATCCTCAGGTGAGACCACATCAACACACACCACATACCCCTGATCCTCAGGTGAGACCACATCGATCCACGTATCATAGTTGCCATACACAGTGACAGAATACTGCGTATTATTGTCCAGGGAGCTGTCCAAGTACAGTACTGTGAGAAAACAGGTGGGCATCAGATAGAACTATAGCCACCTATAATTGAGTCTAGATGAACTACACACCAGTATGCTAGTATTGACAAAGAGCATTGTAAACATTGTTTAAAAAGAATAGCAGTCTTCCACTGCATGCTGGCCCACGGAGCCCATAACAGAAGCAGCATTTCCTCGTTGTACTGCAACTGATGTGTTAACCCTGCACTCACGGCAACCCCCCACTATTTTTGTTAATGCTTCAGTGACTATCTAACATTGGTTATACTCAAAAGGAGATGATGGCTTTCAAAGCCAGTAACCAAGCGAAAACAGGGACCGCTCACAGGAGATCTTGCCGACCTTATCTTTACTACTCCAAGTGCTGCAGTGTGGTGAGAGCCATGTCCACTCAACTAGTTGTTTCTTGTTCAGAGCAAGTGACACTTGGAGAGACAGAACCTTGTGGTCGGTTGACCATTTTCTCAAGTGTATTTTGTTAATCGTATTCACAGCCCTTCAAATCCTACACAAGGAGCACCAATGTACTCTCTGAGGTGTAGAACCTTAATTGTGATTGGTTGACCATTTTCTCATTACCCATGTACAAAGTACAGAGGTGGTGGAGAATCAGATTGCAGTGAAAATCGTCACTTCTTCAAAGCTATGGAACACCCTCGCAACAGGAAGACAGTTTTAGAAAGGAACATTAGTAGAGGTTGCATTTGGAAATAATGTTTATTCTGGACGATCATTCTAAGAGCGGTTGGGAAGCTGATGTGGTAGCACAACACGTCAGGAGGGAGTACGTTGGTGCTCCCTGCGTAGGATTTGAAGTGCTGTGAATACAATTAGCAAAATACACTATCTCATTATTGCTGATGTACCACTCAGGGATTTACCACCAAGTTTGCAACAGGGGGTGGGTTTCGGAATATGTATAAATATAGGGGGGGGCAAAAACAGAAGTCTTCCCTCTGCACTGTTAAATGGCATGCCATGTAGTGTTAAACCAGGGGGTGGGTTAGTCAAATTAGGGGCAAACCAGGGGGTGGGTAGGGGGTGGATAGGAGGTGGGAGTGGTAAATCCCTGCCATTGTAGACGCAATAGCACGTAGGAATACAATTTGCAAGATACATTATCTCATTATTGCTGATGGACCAATTGAACTTTAGTGAGCATATTATTTGGATACAACCAGCACATAGTAACGATGGAGGCCTGATGTTTTAGTAGTTATGCAAATGCACTAGAACAGACACATCAGGAACCTACTGCCAAATTTGTGTGGTATTATAACTTTCTGAACTGTAGAGTTGTGTGAATTAATCTCTGACGCACACAATGTAACTAACAACAAGACCTATCCAGAGACGCTATATGTCTTGGTTGAAGTTGTATCACAACAGGGGGGTGGTGGGGGTGACATTGTGTCCCAAAGCTACAGATGAGCTCATGGGAGGTACACGCCCACTTGAGCTGTTGCCTATACAATGTGACACAATTAGCTCCAGACTACAAAACCGATATTGGGACAAAAAATTGTCATCAAGTACAGTGAATGGGTTAATAACTGCTGCCAATAACCATGATTATTACATCATTGCTTAATCTACATGTAAACTTGTAACTCCTCCCAACTAGTTATTGGTCCATAAATAGCCTACCAATTATGAGACAACTACATATCGGTTTCATCATCATGTGAACAAGAGTGCATAGAAAAATATTATAAATTTTAACCCCTCGCAAAAAGGACCTGTTGTAGTGAGCTCTCAAGGCGTTCTATAATTTGGGGAACGGTTTCCCCTTAGTCTGGGGACCCGACAACCATCACTCGGGTCCCCAGACTTGGTTTCCCCAAAGTGCTTCATTTTTCAGCTTCTAACATACTTCTGTATCTATAATGCATAAATGTACGGTACTTAAATGATTGCTTACCTACGTCTGTGTCGTCTGTTTCAATGGTGTAGATGTTCTCCGCTGTGAGCTCGGGCAAACTATCTGTGCTCACGTGCGTGCATGCAGAGAGGCGTGTGTACATAATTTAGCTTTTTAAGGTATGCTCACCGGCGTAGAGAAGGACTTTTACCCAATCCGTGTAACTAAAGCGGCCACACGAGGTGATATTGCTGTCGTTGAAGGAGACATTCAGACCACCCGCCATACTTAGGTAGTTTCCCGCCCTCACAAAAGCGCTTTTCTGGCTCTGGGCTGCGGCTCCGGCTAAGCCTGAAAAATTATGCAAGCAACAAATGAACGAACCCTTTTGCTTTCATTCCGTGGCTACAAGGACCCCCGGGCCCCTGGGCCTAATTATTAATAACGTGACCATGCAAGGGGTTATAACTGCGAGCTAATTGCTAGCAAGCTTACCGTAGGCGTTTAGCAACATAGGATTGCGAAGTATGGTGCAACCATTTTTTTTTCAGTTTTATAATACGCGGAGTGCATTTAACCCCTGTTTTCGCGCCCTCAGATTTCTAGACCTCGTACCCAGTCTCTTCACAACACGGATCGCCATACTGATTTGCATGCAAGCGCGGGATTTGACGCCACGGATAAGTTGCAAGCAGCTGGTAGTGGCCGTGACCGGGATCTGCTGGTCATTGATGACCGCAGGGGCGTAGAAAAATGCATTAATGCGAAGTGAAAAAAATGTTGTTAATTAGGTGATTGAATTATTGTCCCGTGGGGACGATAACAAAGTGATTTTTTTTTTTTTTTTTTTTCTTTTGCAGTGCTGCGTATGGTGCTGTAGTTCTGTGGCGGCTTTTAGAATAAACTGTATGCTGTAGATCGCTCCATCCCGGCCACGAGATCTACATGTATAAGTATCTAGCATACCATAAAAAGGGATACAAAGTGAAGCTAACTTAGGCTGATATACCCGTGCGTTTCTGCGAGAGAACAAAGGTCTTTCTTTGCAAACCTGACGCTTCCGTGTGAATCACCAGGCCAGATCGATCGTCGGAGGGGGCGGGGCATAGAATAATGGCATGGGGGGGGGCGGAGGGCGGAGGGGGCGCGGCGGAATAAGGGGGCTATAAATTAGTATGTACACCAATTGTTATTAATTGCAGGCTTGCAGCTCAAATCGTGTTTCTATCCAGAACAGCAGCTACTTGAAGGCAGGTTCTTTAAAGTTGGTGCTGATCATGAATCGCTGCCATTGTGCGTATTAAGATAGACCTTTAAACGCTTTCTTTCTCTTTTAGGCCATGCCGAAGCCAATCACCCCTACCACTTTTTGTCCACTTTTTGAGTCCTCAAAATTTACTTTCTAACTTTTTGAGTACTCAATTTTTACTTTATTTGCAGGTATTTAGAGACGCACAGTAATGGCTTACGAAAAACATGTCACCAAATATTTGCAAATTTGCACACATATCTTGGCTGCAACAGAGTTTGTAGCATCAAATTGAAGGTCATGGGCATGGGCATGCAGTAGAACTGATCTATGATGATTATTCTGGGGTGTGGGTAAAGGGTTAAATTTGCAAGCACCTTTTGCAATTAAAACACAAACTTGTTTTTTTACACAATTGAAGGGGCTACGGGTATCAATGTCAGTGTTTTTATAAAAATATTGATTACCTCACACAAGATTTTACAAGAGGGCGCCATTTTTGTCTCATTAAAATTCGGTTTTGTTTCCATATACAGAGATACAAGTGGTGTTATGCACCCTGTCTTACCACAGCTGCCCATGACTGAGCAGATAGTGTTTCCTTATTTGGGCACGTGCGCGCGTTTTGTTCTATTTTAGTGCATAAATCGTTCCCATACATTCGCACCTCTTGAGTTGCAGATAAACTTATACAGTAGCAAAATATCCATTTGTAAAGTAGAGACTTGCAGTGTTAAACTGCCTAATAGCAGCTCAAATACGTACAATGTTATTATCCTAACTTGTGGCCTGGGGAGGAGTAATAAAATGCCATAAATTGTTTTGGCTATCAGATTCTTTGGTAGTGAATTCGATTTACGGTACACGCATCACGTGCGCGTTTCGTTTGAAGGTGAGAAGAAGTCGAGCGATTCTGGTAGGCGCTATTTTACATAGGAAACGTTATTTACAATCTCTCTTTGAACATGTAAACGTTCCGAGAGTCATTGTAACTGTGCAGATTTATTCGGCCACCTTTGTTTATGACGTTTTCTACTCTTTATGTCTAGTCTGGATCGAGCCCTATTGAACGTATAATCTGGCACTACTGCTACTGTTGAACTTTTTCAAAGGTGAGGCGGGCTTGAGTGAGGTATTATTGCTTTGATGGGTTTTGCGCTATATACGAGTACCATTTTGGGTGCTGCGAAAGTTTTAATCCCTTCGGTCGACACATACCCTACAAAAAAATCTTGCAACGGTTTGATAAGACTTGCCAAGTCTTATCAAGAAACCTTGCAAAGACTTATCAGGACTTGGCAAGAAACGTTTCAAGTCTTATCATGACTTGGCAAGGAACATTTCAAGTCTTATCATGACTTAGCATGTCTTATCAAGTATTTGGAACGGAACCATCAAGACTTATCAAGACTTATCAAGACTTATCATGACTGAGCAGGCAAGACTTGCCAAGGATATATATGACCTGTAGCAGTACTGTATACAAACTAGTTAACAGAAAACAACACTGATTTCACTCTGAGTCCCTGCACTTTTGATTCGCCTTTGTACAAAAGGTCTTCATGTCCCACTCATTTGGACTGTATCTTTTGTTCATGATGTCTGTGAGCATAAATATACTTATAATACATAATACAATATCTATAAACTTACCTATTATCTTAGCAACCTTTGTTTGGTCCAGTGCAACTCTCTCACTCTTTGTGCTAGCAAACAGCAATGATTGTGACAGCTCCTGTCTTGTAAAAAATAGATCCATTAATGCCAGGCCAAATAAATATGCGTTCTTGGCCGGCATCAATAAGACATTCGCTCCATTAACCTATGTATGCCATGTTGGGAATGTGTTTCAGTTACAATACACAAGTATTTAGGGGAACTGACCATGTAAATGTTATCTTTACTGCCTACAGGTGTTTTCTCAGTGTCCAATCCTGCAGTTTCTCTTGATATTGTAATCCCTGAACTGCTTTCACTTGTGTCTGTAGATGTAATCAATCTAGCAGTTTCTTGTGATGTTGTAATCCCTGAACTGCTTTCACTTGTGTCTGTAGATGTCATCAATCTTGCAGTTCCTCTTGATGTTGCCGTCTCTGAACTGAGCCATTCGTCCAACTTCTCCAAGAGTATTCTTTGCAAGCTGCATTGCTCTTCTAACCTCCTATGCATTTTCTCAATCATACCCTAAATATAGTTTCTCTTGTATTTGTCACATGCAAAAACAATTACAACTTACCATCATCTTCTCTAAAACTGGTAATACTTCATTCTGAACATGTGTATAAATTTATAAGGATACAGATATTCATATACATGTACCACATACCGTATTTTCACCAATTGAGGAGATTAAACAGCTTTTTGAGACAAGTGGAAAAGGAATAAAACACATCTTATATCTTATATATATAACACAATTTCTTAAATGTATTACCTAGTGCTGTGGCAGCCTTGCTTAAAATCTCTGTTCTTGATGTCTGTACATCAATTAATGGACCCTGTAAATACTCATGCTATTAAGAGATGTAGATATTAATTCAACTATATTTACCTCAGCATTGTTGTCTTCATTCATACTAGTACTTCCACTTGCGGTGCTAACTGCATTGATATGTTTCGTGATTCAATATTGCATTTAATTTTGGTCCTTACCATTTTTGTTTAAACTAGACTCTCCACTTTCAAATTTCTGTTTCTAAATCAGTGAGATGTTGGTCATACAAAAATAGTAATTTACATTACATGCTTACTTTCTGTTGGGATGTGGATAGCTCATCTGTAAAATAATCCATATAATATTACAAGTGATACTAAAGTAAAATTGATAACCTTTAAAAGCTATAAACTGAACAGGGTAGGATTTTCCCTTAATTTCATACAGCAGTTGTACTCCTTTGTGAAGCTCTGTTATACATGTAGGCTTTTGGTCCTCTCTGAATACATCTTTTACTTTAGCCACTAATCTTTGTCCAGTTTGTGCACATTTGAATACAATTGCGCCTATATTCGTTCACACGGTAAGTCTACATGCTCTGTATACTCACGCATGCATGAACAAATTGTGTAAATTTAGCGCGCGTGAATTAATTTTAGTGCATGTGTAAAATATTGCGGTTACAACTTAATTAACTTATATTATCGATGTAGCCACATTTTGGCGCCAAATCCTATACATACACGTACCTTAGTTCACCATCTTGGGAAGATCACCGCAACATATGTATGTATACCTACATGAGCTACAAGTCCCACAAAAACCACAACTTCAATGAAAACACGTACGCTTTTGCTTTTGCACCGCGCATATTACCACATACATGTATGTATACCGCATCATGTATATCATTTCTGTAGCACTCAATCCACCTTTACATACACATCCTATAAGAATTTTGCATGCATGCAACATGCATATTTATATAATTATATTATATATATTATATATATATCCAGCCGTCCTATCTAGCGCTGATTTTAGCACCTTTGTATACGCTTACTGTTCTGGTCCAGTACAGTTTCTTCAATGGCTTCTGTTGCCTTCATTGAAGGCTTTCTTTTTCTCTTTCCAGCTAACATCTTAATTCTCACACCCGTGCCACGTGCTAATAATTAATTGTGGCATGGTGTATTTATTTTTTGTTCTAAATCTGTGATCAACAAATGGAAACAAGACCGCGTAGACGCTATCGAGAGTATTTAAGAAACCATTTAGCTCCAATACCTAGAACTACAATGTGGAATCACACGAAGAATGCGAAAAGGTAAGTATATATGCTGCATGCATGCGCATGCCGGATTACGGGCTTAAGTTATAATGAACTTCATTATGTACGCCCCCCCCCCCCCCCCCGAGGGGTTGTGTGGAATTTTATGTGCATGTTAGTGCACAAAGTCGACGTCCCTTGTTTGTTCACATCTTAAGATATGTCAGGGACTACATCCGTTTCACACCAAACTAATTGACGCCATAGCAGCTTACTGTACGTGTTAATTGATATTCAATTAGTATAGTTTATATAATAGCATATACAATGATCAGACCTAGGGTAGAACACTCTGTTGACAATGAAGAATCCCACACAACGAGTACAGTCCATGACCCACAAGCAGATGCAGACCAGTTTGTGGGTGAGTGTTCAAGTATACATTGTGTATTTGATAAATATACAAGTTAATGTTAATAGGTAGCAATGAAGGGGAAGGAAGTGATGATGTGAATATGTATGCGAGTGGTGCTAGAGAACCAATGCACATGTCAGAAAATGACAGTGACTCTGGTGAGGATGGTGCTAGAGAACCAATGCACGTGTCAGAAAATGGCAGTGACTCTGGAGAGGATGGTGCAAGAGAATCAATGCTCATGTCAGAAAATGACAGTGACGGCTCTGGAGAGGAATATTCAGATGCTTCATCAAGTGAACAAGTTGAAGAACCCGCAACACCTGAATGGAATATGGAAAGAATTCCAGAGTCTTCATTTGAGCCTCTATATAATGGTTCAACAGTGACAGTATGTGGAGCTTATTTATGCATAATGAAGTATGCAATAACAGCTAAGCTGTCTTATAAAGCTATCCAGGGATTGTTAAATCTGCTGCAAGTAATTTGCCCTTCATCAAACAAATTGCCTAAATCATTACACAAATTAAAGATGTTCTTTCGCAAATACACTGCCCCTTGTACATCTTCTAAGGTTTGCAGCAAGTGTTCAACACCTTGCCAAGGACCTTCAAAGCAAACAAACTGTGAAAAATGCAGTTCTGCAACCGAATTAGGAAATTTTATTCATATTCACATTGCAAAGTCATTGGAAACAATTGTGTCAAGTAAGTCAGAGTTGACTGGTTCATGGATAATCCCAAATATTGCTATAATGACAGGCTTTTGCAATGTGCATGTTAATGCATGGTTATTTTGCATTTCCGTAAATGTATTCTAAACTTGGACATTTATGTGGCAGGCCGCTATATACAAATCACTAATTCATCATCTTTCTCATACAGGGAATTGGACTGCACTGTTGGAACACACATCAAACACTGAGCACAATACTATCAGTGATATCTGGAGTGGGGAAACACTACGCAAAGATACTGAGCTTCAGTCCAACAAATTTCTGGCTCTAGGCATTTCTACAGATGGTGTTGCACTGTTTAAGTCTAGCAAGTCTACCCTCTGACCAGTGTACTTAATGATCCAGAACCTACCACCACAAGTGCGTTTTAAAGGTGAGAATATTATACTATGTGGAATATGGCAAGGATCTTGTAAACCTGACATGAATCTATTGTTGAAACCTGTGGTGAAATCCATCCAGCAACTAAAGGAGCATGGAATTATAATAAAAACACCATCAGGCCCAATGCTTTACCATGCAAAATTAGTATTGGGAGTGTTTGATGCACCTGCTA
This sequence comes from Spongilla lacustris, assembly GCA_949361645.1. Taxonomy (NCBI): domain Eukaryota; kingdom Metazoa; phylum Porifera; class Demospongiae; order Spongillida; family Spongillidae; genus Spongilla; species Spongilla lacustris. Next base: position 3,082,112 of record OX442423.1, on the reverse strand, counting down.
AAGCAAGTGTTTTATGTGAAAAGCAATTTAACGGAGAATTCGGCTGCCCCACATGTTTGCATCCTGGGAAACGAATGCAAAATGGTGCCAGGATATATTTACCTAAGAAATATCCTCTTCGAACACATAAGAAAGTTACAGAAGATGCAATGGAAGCAGTGAGAACAGGTACTGTCATTAATGGAGTGATAGGAATATCACCTTTAACAGAATCCCTTGATCTTGTAGACTCAATCCCTGTGGACTACATGCATCCAGTCTTAGAAGGAGTAACCAGGATGTTAATTAACTTGTGGTTTAATTCGAGCAATCATAAAAGTCCCTTTTATTTGGGCACTAAAATTTCTGAAATTGATGCAGTACTAATTAAGCAACGTCCACCGCATGAAATAAGCCGTCGCCCCAGAAGCATATTACATAGAAATTACTGGAAAGCATCTGAGTTAAAAAATTGGCTTCTATTTTATTCTCTTCCTCTTCTTCAAGGATACCTTCCTCCTCTCTACTTGCATCACTTTGCTCTGTTTGTATGTGCTGTGCACATTCTCCTGCAAGAGAAGATAAATTCTGCTCAAATTATTGCAGCTGAATTGATGCTAAGTGATTTTTATGGTATGGTACCAGAGCTTTATGGAGAAGCAACCTGTACTTATAACATGCATCAACTTTACCATGTTGCAAGCTATGTTAGATTGCTAGGTCCTTTGTGGACTCATTCAGCATTTTGCACTGAAAGTAAAAATGGTCAACTAAAGCATATGTACCATGGAAAAGGTTCCATATTAGAACAATTACTTTTTAACATTGATATTACACAGACACTACAATTGTTACATTCATCCTTGACTCAACATGAGAATATGACAGTGATGCAGTATTTAGATTTTCAATCTCTACACTTTCAATCACATGCTTACTTATGTGTTGGAAAGCATGCATATCTTTGTGGACCTGGGCAACTAAGTAATGCAACAGATGAAGAAAGAGCTTTATTAAATTGTGGTGCCACTTTTATCAAATACTCAAAGTATATAAAAGATGATGTTCTCTATTGCTCTAAGAAAAATTCCGAAAAAGGAAAGCGCAACAGCTCAGTATGTGTGTATATTACAGATGAAGATAAACTTAAGTTTGGTTATATTCAATTCTTCACAAACTTGCCTTCACCCAAAGCTGTAGTAAAACCTTTCTTGGTGCACAACTCATGGTACAGCGATGCAGGCCCATGTTGCAGAGATAATCTTGAAGCATACAAAGAACAAGACCTTTTTACAGCACTCAACATATTTGTCAAAGTGCAAGTCTGTGCCACTGTTAGACCAGAATGCATAGATCTTGATAAAATACTTTCAAAAGCTATGTTAGTTGAAGGCCATGAAAATAACATGTATGTAATTAGACAGCCTAATAAATATGATCATAACTAATTCTGTGAGAGTAATTTCCTGTTCTTGAATTCTTAGCAACAGCGATTCCAATTTTCCGTAAAGCAATTGTATTGCAATTGTATAGTACTACATTGTGTGTATGTGCCTGTTCTAAATGTGATACATAAAAAAGTTGGCTGTATAAAAATAATTTATCATATTCATACAAAATGCAACAAATAGAGTGAATAGCTATAGGTTATAATTATTGAACGGGAGAATATAGCAGTGGGGTTATCCACCACAACATTAACTAGTATAGTTATCAGAGGTCAACTGACTGGCCATGCAAGATGTTATTAGCTATCTATAGCTGACTACTAAACCTACTGCTTCAGTGCTTATACAGCTTATGTCAACTGACAAACTAATGCTATTCATAATTTCGTCTATCACGGGTATCTTTATTATCCTAAACAAACCATGATAAGTCTTGCCAAGACTATATGAATACTTGGTAAAGACTTGGTAAGACTTGGTACGTCTTGGTAAGACTTGGTATGTCTTGGTAAGACTTGGTACGTCTTGTCAAACCGTCGCAAGATTTTTTTGTAGGGATGTCGGCGCAATACTTTTATATGGAGCGCACCTGACCAGTCTTGGCACATGTTGTCACAATAACATTGCTTCACTGTTGGCTACCTTAGAAAACCAGGGCTGGGTATTGAGAAATGGATGGGCAAGTAGCTGGATAGGAGGATATACATGTACTTGAATTTTGGTAAATAGAGGGGTGGAATTGGCGTTCATGAGAAAGTCATGTGGGAGCTGGTGGGGCCCATACAATTTGCAGGTATGGTTTTTTTGACGAAAACCATATAACTTATACTCCCTACACTTATAAACAAGCTATCACTCGTTTGGAATGTTCTCTATGAGCTACGTGTGATTATATAATGCCCCCCATCACCATGTGTGTAAGTCATAAAGTGTATATTCTCTTTCGCAAGAAAGTACAGCATTTTCACTATTATGAACTATTATTGTCTGTCTCAAGTACTAAGAGAGTGGTATGCTGCTTATTTGGAGCTTTGTATCTTATCGGTGGTATGAAATAGCCGCATGCCAATTTATACAATGAATCTGTCATTTTTCACTAAATATCACTTTTTGGGTGGTGGTCCAAGGCTGAAGATATAAAATTTTCTTTGACAGATATCAAGTTTTTACGATATTTGAGCTTAATACCTACAAGTACATGTAACTCCTGATTCTTTTAGCTCTAAAGTGTCAAAATTGAAATCCATGTTCAAAAGTAATGTCTTTACTCATATCTTCTTTTCATTTCAGTTTAAATAAACTATTGCTGAGTTATAGGTTTGAGAACATCAAGTAGGACATTTCGCGGTACTACACTGTTTTTGGTGTGTTTTGGGGAATGGACAATGTTCATTTGTATGCTTCAGTCTAATTATCATTCTACATCACAAACCACAATACTTTATTGAATTGAAAGTTCAATCTGCATCCATTTTGGTGTCTTCTGCAGTAATTTTTTCATCAAATATAGCTTTTCCTAACTGTCTTATTATCTGAGACAGACATAGTACAACCATCTGGTTTTATTATAAATGTTCCGTCTCATTTATGTTTCTCTTGCTTGTCCTGTTAATATTGGGTACCTACAAGGGTTTGTGTGGCATGGTCACCCAACTCTGCACTCATCAACTGGTGTTTCCCCCAGCGTGATTACTCCGTTACCTACCACTACCCACACTCCTTTCGTTTCTTGTCACTATGCCTACTACTACCCCTACGCCTCCCCTCTACCCCTACTTCTCCCCTCCTACCCTTACTCCCCTCCTACCCACTCCTCCCCTCCTACCCTTACTCCTCCCCTCCCCTCTACCCCTACTTCTCCCCTCCTACCCTTACTCCCCTCCTACCCACTCCTCCCCTCCTACCCTTACTCCTCCCCTCCTACCCCTACTCCTCCCCTCCTACCCCTACTCCTCCCCTCCTACCCTTATTCCTCCCCTTCTACCCCTAATCCTCCCCTTCTATCCTACTCCTCCCCTCTACCCCTACTCATCCCATCCTACCCCTAGGGACTCCTCCCCTTACCCCTACTCCTTCCCCTTCCTACCCCTACTCCCTCCCCTCCTAAACCTACTCCCTCCCTTAAGGCCCTAAGTACTTTAGGCTAAGTATCTTAGTTGTAATTTGCTATATGCATTGTATGTCAGTTGAAAAAGAAAAGTTTAGTGTTGAGACTTAGTTGTGGATTGAGCACTTATTATTGAACATTCAGTTTGTGATACTACTAGTGTCAAGTATTTGCAAAGGTGAGGCTGGCTTGGATGAGGCTTTATTTAGAACCACATAAAATAGGTGATGATATTGTGAGGGGGTGGGTGTACATGTATGTTTGGGGAGTGGAAGCTTGTTTTTTGGGTAGTGAAAATAAAATACATGAATGTGAATATATGCAGGTTTAAACCGCAAGGAGCCTTAAATACATATGACACACTAGTTCCTCTATTTCACTGTTGGTTCTTTTGTTTAGTCTGGAGGTTGCTATATCCTGTGTTCCTGTTTGGTGACTACTGGTTCCTCTGTTCAGTCTTGTTACTCTGTTCCTGTTGGAGACTTATTTGTGGATTGAGTGCTTACTGAACATTCAGCTTGTGATACTATCAGTTTCCAAAGGTGAGGCTGGCTATATTGCTATTGGAGGTGATGATGTTTATTGTTAGAGATGAGAGGGGAAGCTTGTGAATTTTAGAGTTGTCCACTGCACATGCAAACATGCTGCACATTCTAACCGCATCGGTTCTGTTGGTCCATGAATACTGATTACGTAGTCCCAATCTGCATTGATCTGGATTGTGGTTGAACACTAGTGCCTTGATGCATTGTGCAGATCGACCATTCTTTACACTCATGGTCACCCTTCTCTGCACTCATGGTCACCCTTCTCTGCACTCATGGTCACCCTTCTCTGCACTCATGGTCACCCTTCTCTGCACTCATGGTCACCCTACTCTGCACTCATGGTCACCCTACTCTGCACTCATGGTCACCCTTCTCTACACTCATGGTCACCCTACTCTACACTCATGGTCACCCTTCTCTGCACTCATGTTCACCCTTCTCTGCACTCATAGTCCTCTATTCTACACTCATTCACCCTTCTCTGCACTCATGGCCACCCTTCTCTGCACTCAGTCGCCCTTCTCTACACTCATGGTCACCCTTCTCTGCATTCATAGTCACCCTTCTCTGCACTCATGGTCACCCTTCTCTGCACTCATAGTCACCCTTCTCTGCACTCATGGTCACCCTTCTCTGCACTCATCACTCTTTCACTGCACTCATGGTCACCCTTCTCTGCACTCATGGTCACCCTTCTCTGCACTCATGGTCACCCTTCTCTGCACTCATGGTCACCCTTCTCTGCACTCATGGTCACCCTTCTCTGCACTCATGGTCACCCTTCTCTGCACTCATGGTCACCCTTCTCTGCACTCATGGTCACCCTTGTTTACACTCATGGTCACCCTTGTTTACACTCATGGTCACCCTTCTCTGCACTCATGGTCACCCTTCTCTGCACTCATGGTCACCCTTCTCTGCACTCATGGTCACCCTTCTCTGCATTCATGGTCACCATTCTCTGCATTCATGGTCATCCTTCTCTGTACTCATGGTCGCCTTTCTCTACACTCATGGTCACCCTTCTCTGCACTCATGGTCACCCTTCTCTGCATTCATGGTCACCCTTCTCTGCATTCATGGTCACCCTTCTCTGCATTCATGGTCACCCTTCTCTACACTCATGGTCACCCTTCTCTGCACTCATGGTCACCCTTCTCTACACTTATGGTCACCCTTCTCTGCACTCATGGTCACCCTTCTCTGCACTTATGGTCACCCTACTCTACACTTATGGTCACCCTTCTCTGCACTCATGGTCACCCTTCTCTGCACTCATGGTCACCCTTCTCTGCACTCATGGTCACCCATCTCTACACTCATGGTCACTCTTCATGGTCACCCTTCTCTGCACTTATGGCCACCCTTCTCTGCACTTATGGTCACCCTTCTCTGCACTTATGGTCACCCTTCTCTGCACTTATGGTCACCCTTCTCTGCACTTATGGTCACCTGTCTCTGCACTCATGGTCACCCTTCTCTGCACTTATGGTCACCCTTCTCTGCACTTATGGTCACCCTTCTCTGCACTCATGGTCACCCTTCTCTACACTCATGGTCACCCTTCTCTACACTCATGGTCACCCTTCTCTGCACTCATGGTTACCCTTCTCTGCACTCATGGTCACCCTTCTCTGCACTCATGGTCAACCCTTTTTTACACTCAAATATGTTGATAAAATTCATTTTACAGAGTATTAGTGAGCGTGCCTGTGTTTAGTGTGTATATGCTTTGAGTGTGTATGTGTGTTGAGTGTGTATCTTTTGGATCATCTGTGTTGTTAGTGTGTGGAGACCTCTAGGCGTAATGCCCATACCACAATTTAATTATTACGAACATGTGCATGTGTAGCCCAATTTTTGTGAATAATACCCTAGCTACCTCCATGATGTACCACATGTGTTTTAAGGCTGGCATTCACGGGTTGATTCCTGTCAACTTGTCAGACTGTCCCTAGTATTAACAAATAGACAATTGTATGTATTGTAGCAAAGTGTGAAAAACTCCAACATAGTACACGTACATGTATCTGCAGGGTTTCATCTCGAAATGGCAACTACTGATGGAGTGAAAGTGTATGTAATGATAAATAACAATCCGGATACAACAAAGAAAGTGACATTTACTGGTGGAATGAAGGATCTAATAGCAGCTATTAAATCAAAATTTACAGTCATTGATATGGATGACTGCATTTGTCAAATTTGGGAAGAGAAGGCCAAGTTATATAGACAATTGGAAGAAGATGATTCCATAATAAATGATCAACGGTTCAATATAGTTATTCATTCTGCTGGTAAGTGCATCCATCCACACACACACCATCACATTTTTTCCCCCGTTCATTTATTTATTTTTCTCTTCCGTTCCCTTCCCTTTTTGTGGTGCGTTTTTACGAATTTGTTTGGCTTTGGCACTGAAGCCAGGACGTTAGTGGCATGTTCTAGCTTCAGTGCCAAAGCCAAACAAATTCATAAAATAATTGTTTTGAGAGGGGAGAGGAGGTGGCGTATCACAGGAACACTTATGTTTTCATCTAGAACTTGGACAATTTTTGTACGCTCAGGACTCCATCTTGATCGTATCTAAAGAGACGATGGTTGAATGAGCTCCATCCTCCATCTCCTCCGGAGTATTTTGGAGAAGCTCATCTGCCAAAAAAACCCAGGTTATCCTGATCATCTAAGACCTTAGATGACGAAGCCATTTAGCCTATATGGTGTTTCTAAGTTCTTTTCATTTTATTTTTAATAACCATATAATGGTAAAGTGTCATGTGACCTCCGTAGCAGTACCCCAGTATTAGCAAACTTTGTATAGACAAGTAAATAAAAACATTCTCTAAGAGAAAGTTGGTGGCATATAGGATTTGAAGGCAATGGTGGCGTAAAAAGGAAGGGAACAAGGGTCTAATAATAAGGGAAAATGTAATAGTCCTATATTTATTTAGCACACAAATAACATGCATGTAGAAATGTGCTAAATATAGGACTATTACATTATTCCTTTCTACACCACCATTGCCTTCAAATCCTATATACCACCTAGAGAATGTTTTTTTTACTTGTTTCATTGCTTTTTTATCCAATACTGGATGCTTTCAAAAGTCATGTAAACATGTAGCGTATGTTAAATTCACTCATGGTCACCCTTCTCTGCACTCATGGTCACCCTTCTCTGCACTCATGGTCACCCTTCTCTGCACTCATGGTCACCCTTCTCTGCACTCATGGTCACCCTTCTCTGCACTCATGGTCACCCTTCTCTGCACTCATGGTCACCCTTCTCTGCACTCATGGTCACCCTTCTCTGCACTCATGGTCACCCTTCTCTGCACTCATGGTCACCCTTCTCTGCACTCATGGTCACCCTTCTCTGCACTCATGGTCACCCTTGTTTACACTCATGGTCACCCTTCTCTGCACTCATTGTCACCCTTCTCTGCACTCATGGTCACCCTTCTCTGCACTCATGGTCACCCTTCTCTGCATTCATGGTCACCATTCTCTGCATTCATGGTCACCCTTCTCTGTACTCATGGTCACCCTTCTCTGTACTCATGGTCGCCTTTCTCTACACTCATGGTCACCCTTCTCTGCACTCATGGTCACCCTTCTCTGCATTCATGGTCACCCTTCTCTGCATTCATGGTCACCCTTCTCTACACTCATGGTCACTCTTCTCTGCACTCATGGTCACTCTTCTCTGCATTCATGGTCACCCTTCTCTGCATTCATGGTCACCCTTCTCTACACTTATGGTCACCCTTCTCTGCACTCATGGTCACCCTTCTCTGCACTTATGGTCACCCATCTCTGCACTCATGGTCACCCTTCTCTGCACTCATGGTCACCCTTCTCTACACTTATGGTCACCCTTCTCTGCACTTATGGTCACCCTTCTCTGCATTCATGGTCACCCTTCTCTACACTTATGGTCACCCTTCTCTGCACTCATGGTCACCCTTCTCTACACTTACGGTCACCCTTCTCTGCACTCATGGTCACCCTTCTCTGCACTTATGGTCACCCTTCTCTGCATTCATGGTCACCCTTCTCTACACTTATGGTCACCCTTCTCTGCACTCATGGTCACCCTTCTCTACACTTATGGTCACCCTTCTCTGCACTCATGGTCACCCTTCTCTGCACTTATGGTCACCCTTCTCTACACTTATGGTCACCCTTCTCTGCACTCATGGTCACCCTTCTCTGCACTCATGGTCACCCATCTCTACACTCATGGTCACTCTTCATGGTCACCCTTCTCTGCACTTATGGCCACCCTTCTCTGCACTTATGGTCACCCTTCTCTGCACTTATGGTCACCCTTCTCTGCACTTATGGTCACCCTTCTCTGCACTTATGGTCACCCTTCTCTGCACTCATGGTCACCCTTCTCTGCACTTATGGTCACCCTTCTCTGCACTTATAGTCACCCTTCTCTGCACTCATGGTCACCCTTCTCTACACTCATGGTCACCCTTCTCTACACTCATGGTCACCCTTCTCTGCACTCATGGTTACCCTTCTCTGCACTCATGGTCACCCTTCTCTGCACTCATGGTCAACCCTTTTTTACACTCAAATATGTTGATAAAATTCATTTTACAGAGTATTAGTGAGCGTGCCTGTGTTTAGTGTGTATATGCTTTGAGTGTGTATGTGTGTTGAGTGTGTATCTTTTGGATCATCTGTGTTGTTAGTGTGTGGAGACCTCTAGGTGTAATGCCCATACCACAATTTAATTATTACGAACATGTGCATGTGTAGCCCAATTTTTGTGAATAATACCCTAGCTACCTCCATGATGTACCACATGTGTTTTAAGGCTGGCATTCACGGGTTGATTCCTGTCAACTTGTCAGACTGTCCCTAGTATTAACAAATAGACAATTGTATGTATTGTAGCAAAGTGTGAAAAACTCCAACATAGTGCACGTACATGTATCTGCAGGGTTTCATCTCGAAATGGCAACTACTGATGGAGTGAAAGTGTATGTAATGATAAATAACAATCCGGATACAACAAAGAAAGTGACATTTACTGGTGGAATGAAGGATCTAATAGCAGCTATTAAATCAAAATTTACAGTCATTGATATGGATGACTGCATTTGTCAAATTTGGGAAGAGAAGGCCAAGTTATATAGACAATTGAAAGAAGATGATTCCATAATAAATGATCAACGGTTCAATATAGTTATTCATTCTGCTGGTAAGTGCATCCATCCACACACACACCATCACATTTTTTCCCCCGTTCATTTATTTATTTTTCTCTTCCGTTCCCTTCCCTTTTTGTGGTGCGTTTTTACGAATTTGTTTGGCTTTGGCACTGAAGCCAGGACGTTAGTGGCATGTTCTAGCTTCAGTGCCAAAGCCAAACAAATTCATAAAATAATTGTTTTGAGAGGGGAGAGGAGGTGGCGTATCACAGGAACACTTATGTTTTCATCTAGAACTTGGACAATTTTTGTACGCTCAGGACTCCATCTTGATCGTATCTAAAGAGACGATGGTTGAATGAGCTCCATCTCCTCCGGAGTATTTTGGAGAAGCTCATCTGCCAAAAAAAACCCAGGTTATCCTGATCATCTAAGACCTTAGATGACGAAGCCATTTAGCCTATATGGTGTTTCTAAGTTCTTTTCATTTTATTTTTAATAACCATATAATGGTAAAGTGTCATGTGACCTCCGTAGCAGTACCCCAGTATTAGCAAACTTTGTATAGACAAGTAAATAAAAACATTCTCTATGAGAAAGTTGGTGGCATATAGGATTTGAAGGCAATGGTGGTGTAAAAAGGAAGGGAACAAGGGTCTAATAATAAGGGAAAATGTAATAGTCCTATATTTATTTAGCACACAAATAACATGCATGTAGAAATGTGCTAAATATAGGACTATTACATTATTCCTTTCTACACCACCATTGCCTTCAAATCCTATATACCACCTAGAGAATGTTTTTTTTACTTGTTTCATTGCTTTTTATCCAATACTGGATGCTTTCAAAAGTCATGTAAACATGTAGCGTATGTTAAATTTACCAAAGGAAAGTGGGAGGAGGCGGTGGGGGAGACCAAACTTCACGCAAATGAACTGGGTTTCCCTGCATGGTCCCTGTGCTTTTAAAAATGTAATAGCTTGGTGTGCAAGTTGCAATTATGATATCATAGAGAAGCACTAAATGATCAACTGAATGTTACTGTCTAAAATTAGTGCTTCAGTCCATAAACTATGTTACACAGTAATACCACAATGTCTGATTGTACCATCAATTTCCTGATGATGTTCACCCATAGCTTCCATCCTCTTTCTTACCTCACCTTCTATCTATTCATCACTACTGTTCCTCACTAAGGCCAGCATTTTCTTCTGAGTGTCAAACAGTCTAACATGTCTTGAGTAGGATTTGCTCAAATTTTTAACCACTTTTGGTACTGGATCCCTGCTTACTGAAAATGTTGTATGCACTTCTTCCACAACCTCCTTATCCATCCATCCATCCATCCATCCATCCATCCATCCATCCATCCATCCACCCATCCATTCACCCACCCACCCACCCACCTACCCCACCCCACCCTACCTTAAATTTTGAAGGTAACTGCTACCTGTAATCTCTCTATTGATGTGTCCATCCATCCACCCACACATTTACCTAGATACTGTTAAGAAACAGAGGATGGATGAAGGTATGTGTATGTCAACCCACCAAATAACTTTATCATCTGGTCCATACATGTATATGTATGTCCCTAAGTGCTTAATTGTCTGTTTATGGCATTTTCGAATATGTAAGCAGTGAGATTGTTGTGCATGTTCATCACCAGTGTGATCATCATCATTTAGTTCTAGTGAAATTAACCACTATTGCTTAATACATATACATGTACATATGTTGAGATAGTATTTACCATGCTCATGGATTTAATTAAATATATCAATATCACTAAAATAAATACCAAGTATTTAATACATTAACCATTATTGCTTAATACATATGGGACAGTGTCCAGCAAAATCGGGCTTGTGGGGTTTATAATTTTATCACTATAAAAATTGCACGTTAGACTAACCCACACATCTTCATGACGGTACTACATTTTTCTTTCAAATTTCGTACAATTGTTCCCACGCCATTTCTCTGTGTGAAAGTAGATTTTTGTGATCTACACATTTTCCGTGCCGTGGATACAACAATCTTTAACCCCGCGTGTTAGAATTCCTCATTTCTCCACATACGAGTGTTGAAAACGCGTCAAATTCGGAGTGTACGTAGAGGAGTCCTGTAGCTATTGATTTGTCCTGTTCGTTAATTCCTGTATCATCCGTTGCAGAGATACAGTTGAGCAAACTACATGCATGTTTTCCCGCTTGATTCGCGCCAAAGATATAATCACCGCCTTCCCATACATTGAGCGGGACGCGATTTGCCAATATCATTGGCGCGAATCAAGCGGGAAAACGTGCACGTAGTTTGTTCAACTATATCTCCATAACGGATGATACAGAAATTAACGAACAAAACAAATCAATAGCTACAGGACTCCTCTATGTACAACCCAAATTTGATGCGATTTCCACACACGTACATGGAGAAATGTTGAATTCTAACCCGTTGGGTTAGCGATCTTTGTACTCGTGGCATGGAAAATAATTAGAGCACCAAAATCTATTTCCACATAGAGAGATGATGTGAGAACAAGTGTACGAACTTTTAAACGAAAAGGTTGTACCATTGCAATGATGTGTTGTTTAGTGTAACATGCAATGTTTATAGTGATAAAATTATAACCTCACAAGCCCGATTTTGCTGGACACTGTCCCATATACATACAAAGTGTTTCACAATCAAGGAAAATTGATCACAAGCACTCAGGTGTGTTAAGACTGGCTACATTTAAAATAGCTGCCAAAGGAAGCGCTTATTCATACACAGACATTACCACAGGATTAATAATGTCCAATACACTTTGGATTGATAACACGTAATTAATATATAATGTCGTTTCTATGACAACGGTTACGTGCAATGAAATAATTGACTTGGATGTTAGAATTTGAAAACCCAGACGATAAAAGAATTGTTTTTTGCATGTTTCTGCAGTTCTTCTACTTCTGGGATACCCATATTTAATCACTATACTAAGCACACAGATCATTATTTCGAAATGCTTAGAGCGCTTGCAGACAAACATTAGAACTGCGAAAAATTAAGCACAAAATTCATCGTTTCCATTGTGCAACTTACGCAAACGATGTTAGATTTCGTTGTGCCCATCCACAGACCAGTATTAAATAAACAATACATTATCTTGTATGGGAAATTTATTCAAAGCTCAATAATTAAGCACATAAAACTTACTAGTAGAAGAAAGAGGTATGAAGTTTTGCACTATTCCAATCATAATGATGTTTATTAGGATTAGTTGTACCAAGTTTTGGTTCTTGAGTATGTGGGTGTTACTTTTTAGATTACAACGGTGTAAGTTATTTTGGAACACCTCAGCAACACAATCTTAAAATGTGCACACTGTACTAAAAAAAAATGCAACAACATGGACTATGACTACAAGTGAAAAATAAGGCATATTCATCATGAAGTTGGGAAAGGTATTTTTAGTGCAACCATACCGCTTTCATCTGTAAAATCCATTGGGTGAAGGCCAGTCCAGATAGATAGATGAAAGCAGGATGATACTCCACAATGAATATGCCTTATTTTTCATTGTTGTGTGGTGTCAATTTTTGTTGTTGCTAGCCAGTACTGTAAAGCTGGACACCTACAATTCAAAATAAAAGTTCATTAATAATTGATACCAAAAAAATACTGGGAGTAATAATGATTTGAGATAAGAGTTCATATAAGTGACACATTCCTTATGCGTATTCACCCTGCGCCTGATGCCCCCTAAGTCTGCCAGGGCTTTAGCCACCATCAGATAATTAATCCAGCATTGTACATATTTTAAATACACAAAGGGCAGCATATGTGTATATAAATCAATGTTTTCATTATTGTACACCGGTGAAGCAGAATGATAGAATGTAAAGTTAATTAAATGCTTCATACCCCAACTTTGTAGAATCTACTTGTCAGTTAATGTCTGCTGTTCAAGTTCAAGAGTTGGAAAGGACTCTGGATCTTGGTGATTCAATAAAAGATAGATGTATTATAACACTTGGACCTCAAATCAACACTCCTAATGAAGGCGGAAGCACCTATCCGGTGTTTTCTGGAAAATTAGAGTTTTCTGAAAAGTGCAACCCCATTGACATTGTTGTTAAAAAAATTAGCTGCACAACTGTAGACAATGTTGACTATGTCAAAAATGAAATTAAATGCAATAGACATTCAAGGCAGTACGATCAAGTTCCAATTGCGCAATACTACGGCTGGTACAAAGAAGTACAACCAAATTGTCTGGATGTATTTCTTGTTTTTCAGAAAGTGAAGGGTGTACCTGCTTGCCGAGAAAATGTGGAACAGGTGGAACCTGCTAAGAAGGTTGAATTATTAAAGTCACTAATGGGAGTTCTTCGCTGGCTGCACTGGAATAACATATTCCACAATGATCTTGCAGACAGGTTATCACCCGCTACATGCAACATGTTGGTAGACCTTGATACAGCATCTGTTTGCTGCATAATTGACTTTGGGGACTCAACACAGCCAGAAGATGATGACACTACATTGGAGAGTCTCATTGCAGACATTCGTGGCTTCCAGGCTTTTCGGGATAAACATTTATCTCTAGATCTAGAGTGGTATAGCACTGCAGATCCTGAATTGTTTGAGTGCAGTAAGGTCTTGGACATGCTGTATGCTAAATATGCTGACAATGATTTGGATGCTTTGCAGTATCTGGTTACACTTGAATTGCCAGGTGACAGCCCTTCAGAGAAATGTCGTGTGTTGTTTGAGTTTTTATGCACCAAGGCCAGAGTTCAGGCTCCACCAGGTTCAGGTGCTGTGAAGAGGGTGAATGAACTTTGGTGACTTCAAATTAACTGATCGCTTAATAAATGTATGGATGATATATATAAACTTTAGCATGAGCAAGCAGTAATACTTTTCCCGTTTGTACATGTACATATTAATTTTGACTAAAAACGAGCAGGCCATTAGGGTGGAGTTGTAACTATACTGTCAACTTGTGAAAAGTCTCAAGGAGGTGTGGTTCATAGTCAATAGTAGAGTAAATACATGAAAGTTGGTACTATATAAATATATGAAGTAGTGCTATGGTGCTGTGCTTGTGAAGTAGTGCTATGGTGCAGTGCTTGTGAAGTAGTGCTTGTGAAGTAGTGCTATGGTGTGAAGTAGTGCTATGGTGCTGTGCTTGTGGAGTATTGCTATGGTGCAGTGCTTGTGAAGTAATGCTATGGTGCTGTGCTTGTGGAGTATTGCTATGGTGCAGTGCTTGTGAAGTAGTGCTATGGTGGAGTAGTGCTATGGTGCTGTGCTTGTGGAGTAGTGCTATGGTGCTGTGCTTGTGAAGTAGTGGTATGGGGCTGTGCTTGTGAAGTAGTGCTATGGTGCAGTGCTATGGTGTGCTTGTGAAGTAGTGCTATGGTGATGTAGTGCTATGGTGCTGTGCTTGTGAAGTAGTGCTATGGTGCAGTGCTTGTGAAGTAGTGCTATGGTGAAGTAGTGCTATGGTGCTGTGCTTGTGGAGTAGTGCTATAAAATAATCTTGAATGGTTAATTAATGTTTATAAAAGTCCCAAGACCCCTGTTCATTTCAAATAATTAATATATATATATTAATATCATTAATAGTAAAATACATTTTGGGGTCTTGCGATTGTTCCGTGGCTATCTGTTGTGGTGATTATTTAATGGTCTACTTTGGTAATCATCTAATTATTCTTTTTTCAAAGCTGCTGGTACTTGTGTTTGTGCAACAATGCAAATCTCGTCCCGCTCAATGTATGGGAGGCAGTGATTATATCATTGGTACGGAAAGTGCACGTACATGTAGTTTGTTCAACTGTATCTCCGTAATGAATGACAAAAAAATTAACCAACATAACAACTACCAATTTGAAGCGATTTGATTACTCGTACCGAAAGTTGTGGCGTGTTCAAACCCTGTGCGGTATTGGAATGGAATTGAACATAGAAAGTCAATAGCGTTTACTGTTTGAAAGATATAGTGATTCAAATAAAATAACTTTATATCTAAAGTAGGAGGGGGAGTTTTAGGACTCCTCCCACTCCCGTTTGTGGTTTATAAAAAGGGTCAGGGCTGCTGGTTAGTTATTAAGAATAAACCAGCTGACCCTCCCCCTAGTTCCCTGACAAACTCAGTTGGGCGTGGTTTGTAGGTATATACTGTACCTAGTTGGGCGTAGCCCGACCTTTGCGTTTTGGCAAGATTTGTATCCACTATCATGATAGTCTCTGCCAATTGCGAAGGTCAGGCTAAGCCCAACCGCACATACAGCCTAGATGTAGTCATGTGTCATGTTATTATACCCTTACCTTACCTTCTTATAGCCTTGGAAAAATGTGAAGGAAGCTTTCCTGTATTGGACTATGAAAAGGAAAAGTGTACTATTCCTTCTTCTTATTTTCAAAAAACTTATCTGCAATGTAACGGCATTTTGTATCGTCGAGCAGGAGTATCAAATCTGTTTACTTTTTTAGCAAAAAGTCTTATTGGAAACAAAGTAGGCTGGATTTATGGTCCTCCAGGTTGTGGCAAATCAACGGCATCTTTTGCTTTTGCTATGACAATAGATCGCAGTAAATGGGGAGTTTCATATTTGAATTGTGGTACACTTGGTGTTCATTCATTTGTGCACTTTGAAGAAGATAAGAAATCAAATTTAGTTTTTTCAAATATTGAGCAAATGTCCGATTTACTGGAAAGCCTATCATCAGGTTTGAAGAATTCCAATAGGAGAAAGCACATTCTATTTGTTGATGGTGTTTGTCTTAGTAAACAGCCCTCTGAACCGGTTTTTAGAATGATAACAGCTTGTACCTTGTGGTTTAGAAAGGACATAGATCACCGTCGATTAGTTTATATCGCCTCAATGGCTGGTCGTTCTATTCTGCCATCTAATATTACGGAGGTTGAAATGGAGTTATTCAAGCTTTATTCTTGGACTCTTGATGAATACAAAGCAGCCATTGCAGTGGAAGGTTTCTGGGAAAATATCAAAGATTTCATGGATAGTAGTTCTGCTGGAGATTTATGTTTCAGAAAACCACTACAAAGGTTATTGATTGTATATATCAAGCTATTACGAAAGTATCAAATTTGAACGATGTGGCTTTAGGTAACACTGGTGAAGAATCAGCTGGAGTAATTAACCAGTTGTATGGTCATTATGAAGGAGAATCGGAGCCACACGTCATTAGTGATTTTGCACTTAGATCAATTGCTATAAAATTGGGTCCAGAGTTAATAAAACGAATAATTCGCATCACAAATGCTACAAAAAATCCCTCCTTGTTAGGTCAATTTTTAGAAATTTGGTTCTTTCAATCAATCAGATCTGGAGGTATTGAATTATGTGATAGAAAGAGTAATGAAAAGGAGAATAAAGCTTGAATAACTCCATTTCAACCTCCGTAATATTAGATGGCAGAATAGAACGACCAGCCATTGAGGCGATATAAACTAATCGACGGTGATCTATGTCCTTTCTAAACCACAAGGTACAAGCTGTTATCATTCTAAAAACCGGTTCAGAGGGCTGTTTACTAAGACAAACACCATCAACAAATAGAATGTGCTTTCTCCTATTGGAATTCTTCAAACCTGATGATAGGCTTTCCAGTAAATCGGACATTTGCTCAATATTTGAAAAAACTAAATTTGATTTCTTATCTTCTTCAAAGTGCACAAATGAATGAACACCAAGTGTACCACAATTCAAATATGAAACTCCCCATTTACTGCGATCTATTGTCATAGCAAAAGCAAAAGATGCCGTTGATTTGCCACAACCTGGAGGACCATAAATCCAGCCTACTTTGTTTCCAATAAGACTTTTTGCTAAAAAAGTAAACAGATTTGATACTCCTGCTCGACGATACAAAATGCCGTTACATTGCAGATAAGTTTTTTGGTTCTTTCAATCAATCAGATCTGGAGGTATTGAATTATGTGATAGAAAGAGTAATGAAAAGGAGAATTGGGAAGCGTCTGACCATGTTTTGGATTTTGATCCTGACAACATAACTGATAGGACTTTATTGGGTGCACCTACATGGTACAGACCAAAAAAATTTAATCAAGGGGGATATGATGCTGTTTATGTGAATATAGAACAGGGTATTACACGATTTGTTCAACTATCTAAGGCAAAGGATCATCCATTTAAAATTTGTTATTTTCGCAATTTACTGCAGCACTTCTCTGAGCACACAAGACATGTGACGACTACATTGGATATATGCTTTCTCATTCCCATAGACAATATTGAAACTTTTGAAATTAAGCCTGTAGAAGGACAGGGACTTCTAAAGGAGTTTGGATGGACTAAGGGACATGAAACAGATCATGCCAGGGTTCTGGGTGTTCTAAATTTTAATACACAGTCTATGTAATAGGCGTATGAAGTTTTTTTTTTTTTTTGTGTGTGTGGATTTTTTTTTTGTGTGTCATTCTGTGAACATTTTGCCTTTCATTTTCTGGAACTGCGCCAGGCAGGGCTGCCGCGATATATCACGATATTTTTTTGTCATATCGCGATACAAACGTATATGGGATATACGGAGATAGACGGAAGAATAGACGGTGAAAGACGAAGATATACGAAAAGTCATTCAGCAGATATGCAACTAGTGTTGGGCCACACACATACATTCGTGTGTACCTATGAATTTATAAGTTGTTGCATTCTGTATCATGGTGTATACCCGATGCTAAAAATAATATACTATTTTAGAATGTGTGCGCCTGTGTGTTGGTAGTATGTTTCTCCAGTCTTTGCCTAGCAATACTTAAAATATTCAATCGCCAGTCAGCGTCCTGTTTAATGGCACACGGAAAATGTGCATATGTGATCAAATGTGACAGTCTCTCACCCTCCCTCCCTCTCCCTCATCCTACCCACCCCTGCCTTTCTCTCTTTACACGTGTCTATAAAGTGTGTACAACAACAGCAATGACAATTCTAAGATGGTTGCACAAGGCCAGAGTACCTTATCAGGTTGCCATGGTAACTGATATGAACAATATGAGGGAGGTGGAAGGTGTGACACATCACTTAAGTATCTTTTCATGGGGTGGGCATGCACTTCATTAGTACATATCATACAACATGTACAGCTCTCTAATGTGATGAATTTTTTAGCACACAAGTATATTATCTCTTTGACATATACTGTACATGTATAATATAGTTGTATATAAACATTTCCGTCTCATCGCTGTATAGCCTGCATGTGATATGTTGATTTGCGTTTAAGTCATGCAGCAGCTGTTTCTCACACTGAACATGCCCTAGGACCTATGTAGAACATATAAAGATTTGGCTAAAATCACAACCCAAACCTCATTGAACTGTGTGCATAGCGCTAGCGCGTCCGTGAATCAAGCCCTGCATGTACTGAACCATGCAGTACGCATGCATGGCATACATCCATTCGCCACCTATACCGAATTGAGCATTTTCTGCTTTGCATGCGACCTTTAATTGCATGCATACATAAAAAGTGAAATTATCGCAATTCTCAGGTTTATATATCAGTGTAGACACGAAAACATTTGCACTAAAACTTCATGCATGCACACAACTTAGCATCTTTTGCAATTTCTGCAGTACCATTTGTTCTTTAAATAATAAGCTGTTTTAGGAATCGAGGTTTCACATTTCTTGTGGTACCACTCCGAACATCCTGAGCCCTCGATCATTATTGAGGATTGTGGTTGTCGGCAGTGGCAGTATAAAATAATGAGTTCTTCGTTGACAAACGTTTGTGCTCCTTTTACCATGTTGGAAGGGAAGTTTAACATCTGCCTGGTTTGCAAGCATTGTACAAGATGCTCCGGCTCATCTTCTGGCTGTTATAATGTAAAGATGTAATGTCATCACCATTACATAAGCTGGTGGCATATGCAATGACATACAATCCACAGTCATGCCCATTTTCTTGCTTATCTGTATTGATGTGATGAACAGTAATTGTTCGCTGGCAGCTGTGCATAAGTGCACAGATTTGATCTCTTAGAGATTCTGTAATAGTTGAATATTAGCTGTCATAAATATTGATATGCAATGGTTGAGTGTTGATATAGTGGACAGTCACCCAGTGGTTAGTTCCGTTACAAAACTTTCTTTCACAACTTCAAAGCTTAGATTTGATCCCAAATTTGTGCACTGCAGCCCTGGAGTATGAGTCCTGCTTTTCAGAAGTGCTTGGGCTGCATTTATAACTCTGTCATCTAACCACCCAGACTGTAAAATCAAGTTCCTTTTGTCACTTTCATAAAGCTGGATAGTTTCCACTTTCACCCACTGTGTCACCGCCTTAACCTTTTTGCATGTCTTTTTTCTGGGATGCTTTTCTGTACAATCATCAAGCTCTGTACATTTTTGCTGATTTGACAAAACCTTTACTGTTTCAAAGCAATATTCAATATTTCTATCTTCTAAACGGAAGTCAATAATGGAAATTTATTATGTCCATTACACTATGCATCTAAAATTCTCTTACCTTTTAAATCAACTTCTCTTGAGCTCAGACCTTTAGAAGTATTATAATAGTATAATATTTAAAGTACGAAATACCACTTACCAAGATAAAATATATCACCATCATTTTCTCTCGAGTCATTGATCCAATGACAAAAGTTGTCCATTTGAGCTGAATTCAGCATTACATATAACTTTCCATACAGCTAGCTCTACACAATTAAACACACAGTATTTACCCTTTGTGGACAAATAGTGATCTATAAGGTTAAGCATACTGTGGTTAGCAGGCACAACTTTTTGCTTAAACTCATCAAATTGAGCATGAAGTTGCTCATCAATGATTATAAAATCCCCATCATATACTTCTTTTAAAGGTTTCTCCTTGTTGAAGCTTCTGTAATCTAACCATAATGCCACATTTAAGTCCTTACTTAGAGCTCGAGCATACTCACCCATGTTTAAATTTAATGTTGATGGCTGGAAGGGATATAATGGTAAAACAAATCATGTATTATACAGTATAACTTGCATCAAAATCTTCATCTTCCTTTGCAGAGTACCCTAGCATTGCTGCCTCTGTCCTCCATAAACGCAATAGGTGATTGTCATCATGTGGAAGAGTACTGCTACATGTAGTACTGTTTTTAGTAAGAGATGTGTCTTCCAAATTTATGGTTTGGATCAATTGCACTGCCGCTGTATGCTCTTGTTCCTTGCCTATATGTTAAGTTCTAACTTGTCAATCATCTTCACTACTTTTCGTTCATTGTATAACTTTAATTGTTTGGAGTTGACCTGTTTTGCCAACATTTTGCCTTTCATATCCATCAGTAGGTATACATACTCCTTTGTCAAATCTTTCGACAACAATGTATGGCCCTAACCACTTTTTTTCTTGTTTCCCACCTGCTCTTGCTACATTTTTCATATTCTTTTTTAGTACAAGATCTCCTTCACAATATTCTGCTGGCGTGCATCTTTTATCATAATTACACTGGTTTGTGCTACATTTATGAATTTTATGGCTGATCCTTTTTATTTCATCCGTACGATTCTGTAACCCTTCTTTGTTGGTCTGTTCAGTATTGCAGCCCTCCAAACCTTGCATTTGCAGTTGAGGCTCTGAGCTTAACTTTTCTGATGGTTTTTTGCAAGCTGTATAGGTAGGATTGCATCCCTTCCATACATCAAAAAAGGGGGTGTACTTAGTTGATGCATGAATACTAGTCCTGTACAAGAATAAGACTGCATCGATATGTTCATCCCAATCTTCTATTTCACTGTTCACATACTTCATAATTGCCTTAGATATAGTTTGGTTCATGCGTTCATCCAGACCATTAGTTTGAGGGTCGTACGCACTACTCACACGATGCTCAACTCCTGCTAATGCGAATAAATTGTTGTTTATTTCATTAACAAATTCCCGACCTTGGTCAGATATGCAAATCTGAAAACATCCAAATCTAGTTATCAAACTCAAAAGAACACCCGCTGCACATTTTGAAGGTAGAGCTTGAGCTTCAGGCCACTTTGAAAAGTAGTCTGTGCAGGTTATCAAATACCTATAAAATTGTGCATGTAACAAGGTCTGTGCAATTGTCAACTCCAATCTACTTCAAACACACACATAACACATAGAAAAAGTATTATAAGCATTTTTTGCCCTCTATCCCACTTCTACAACAATAAGTGGCAGGAAGTGAAAGAATTAAGAAGACTATTCATGACAGGGTCTATTCAAAACACTCCATGGGATGTGTTGTCGCTCAAAGCATGTTTATATAACCTTAGAATTTTATACACATGTATAACACCATGCCAAAAAAAAATGATTTGCAGGATTACATTTAGTTCAGCTTTTCATATTTAGCATAGCACGATATATACATACATGTATATGCATTTGAAGAATGGAGAGAGAACGAAGTACATAATTTCAAAAAGGTCATATTGGGAGTAATTAACTGCCCTTCGTGTATATATGTACAAATCTTTCATCATACTCAGATACTTCCTAGGCTGTAATCCAAGCTTACTTGTTTCCTTTCCATGAAACTTTAAGGGGGCCAACAAGGTCAATGCCAATCTGGTACCATACCTGTCACAGGTATAGGGTGAAGAACAGAGGAGGATTTTAACAGCTTTGGATTTGATCTCTGACATGTGTCACATGTCTGTACGTAGTCTCGAATCTGCATAGTCATATCTTGCCAGTAATAGCGTGAGCAGCGTTGTTTTGTCACGACTGAAGTGCCCTCCCCCTGTAAATAAAAGCAATAAGTATGTGTTCCAGAAACTGAGAGGGTGAATTCGTATACAGCTGGTAATGCATGCCATACTGACATCAGTGACATGTACTGACCAAATTTGTCGTCGTGACATGCTTCAATCACTCTCATCTGTGCGGTTTTGTCAATGATCCACTCCCTCTCTTGACCTTCTATTCCTTCTTTCTCCATCTTTCGCTTCAAATATACAAACCCGTCCCTCAAAATGAAGCTCTCTGCTCGTCGACGCACAACTCTTTTGTAGTCTTTGCTAACATCCTTCCCGTACTGCTGTTTTTGCATATCAATGAATACATCGTCATACAACTGCTGCTCATTTCCATTTTCAGGCGGAGGAGTAGTTAGCTTTCCGTCCATCACGTTAATTCCAAAATGCACGTGGTGACTATTCATAAACCTTAGCCAATTAAGTGCTTGCGACTGAATATTATACTAATACGGCGATACGGATTAACTGCATATACTGATGAAGTACGTTATTTTTATCAACGAATAATAAAAATAATCTTTACTATACAATGTATAGTATCCCAAATCTAAGATTTATATTGATTGTAATGGTATATTTTATGCATGAAGGATCGATCATAGAACGGTAACCACCGAATTCCTATGTCCACCCCTAGTTCTGTTACTAATCCTCAAGCAAAGTTGCGGATCTATCCTAAAAAACATAGGGGGGATTCGCATTTCTAATGCGGACAGTTATTCCTAGAAATAATTGTCCGGGGGGGGACGCGTATTTCGGGGGGACATATATTCCTGTTACACCGGCAAATCAGTCGATACGGTTGCGTGGCCTGACCGTGTCCGTGACCGCCAGAAAAGATGCATGACGTAATGTTGATCGCGAATCACCGATCCGCCAGTTTTTTCAGCTATATAATCGGGAACCGTCAAAAATTTACACGGTTATATAATTATACATACATTGTATGTGCAATATAACTATAAATTTGCAGCTGCTTGTCGGTCATCTGCCTGAAGCCATCTCGATCAACCATGTCTAAATCTGATTCCTTAGGCTTATAGCTAAACCTCAAGGTGAAGGATGTGTGCCTGCCTCTAATCCCACTAGTGAAATGAAACCTTGCGCTTCTGCCGTTTAATAACGGTACGTTCCACTGATCCTTCTGGTCCTAAGTTTTTGAACGTGTGGTTGTGGAAGCACTTTAAAGTCTCACCTCGCGCTAACTGTGGCAAATGGGCTTTGTGTGCGGTATGTCAAAAGGAGGTGCATGAAAATGTATGGATGGATTCCCCGTAGTGATGGGTAGACTACGAGGATGAAAAGGCATCTGATTGATGTTCATATAACACGTATGTTGTCTTCAATTATATATACACAGTGTTTACTACTACGGTTCGTCCGTAGCCGCTTCAATTTTTCCCGGTAACCATCAGCTTTGATCGGATGGGTTGTATACGGTCAGCTACCATCCGTGAAGGTGACCGGTACGGTTAGCCGTGATCGTGACCGGATCGATAATAGCTGACCGCGGCAACACTGCTTGTATCGCTGTAACTCTCATATAGGATTTGCGCCGTACTAGTATCATGAAATCGTTAAAAAACGCGATCCGCGTATAACTCACGAACCGAGAAACGGATATTGTAGCTCTTTATTGCTATCGAGCCACAATGGAAAGACGATCATTTTCATGTTTTGTTCAAGTCGCCATTAATCATAGATTGACCGTTCGCTGTTAAACGGTGTGTTAAACCGGTTTAACGGTTACAAAATTTGAGAACACGTTTTGTGTTTTCCGTTGTAACTAAGTGTTGCACTCATTCTGAAGGTATATTTGGTATCCTAAATCATGTATCTACGATGCAGAGTACACTTATTCGATTACATACACACATATTTACAATATTTTACTTAAATTGAGGCATTGCGATGGTACTGTTGCTTGAATAACTGCTTTGCACATTACGCATTTTCGGCTTCGCCCGAAACCTACCTGCTCTTGTATGGTGCAATAAGCCATTTTGCTCTTCCAGCCTGCACCATATCGTGCTTTTGCACCTCTCTCACCAATAACCAGTGTTGCCGCGGCCAGCCTTGGCCGTCCGGCAGCCGCGAAAATTTGCCAAAATTTGAGCTGACCGCCATCGGCCGCGGGCCGTCAATGTGTCTGGCCGTCTGAGCCGTCAAAGTAGGGTGACCGTCAGAATTGTACGGCTGACCGTAAAAATATTATCCGGTCACTGACGGTCAATTAGCTATAATGCAATATGGCTGACGATATCGAATTTATCATGATTGATATAGCTTCTCAGAAGCACAGACAGGCTCATGCCAGGTTCAAGGAAGAGATTTAGAATACTACTGGTATGGTACTGATGATGCACCTGCAGATGTCCAAATATATCATTGTATCTATGGTCCAATTGAACGGAGATGACATGCACAACAAATGCATTGGATGCTGCTTTTTAAAACTGAAATGATTTTGATAAACGCGACGCAGAGCGTTTGGCTGCTGATCCTATTGTGATGCAGATAACCATGCAGCAAAGAGATGGTAGACGATGAGTTTCGTCGAGACCTAAAAGCAAAATCCACTAATTGGCGTGTAAATGTCATGGACTGGTGGAGCATTATTTAGCAAAGATGGCACTAAAACATTTGGCTGTTCCAGCGTCAAGTACGTGTTTTTCCCAACTGAAGCTAACCCTTGACAGAAAGAGGTATACATGGAGAATTGAGGCAGACAGGCTTGAAAGGATTTTGCTTTTATACGCTGCAACAAGAACTTCAGTGCCAGCCGTAATTTCCATCCTCACCTCCTTATTTCTCTTCAGGCGCGCTGTTTCCATTATGTCCATATATACATCTATATTCGTATTTATCCGCTGAATCATTGCTATATCAGTATAATGCATCTGGTATCGTCTATAAATGAATTAGTAGAAAGCCGCATCTATACACATGCAAACCGATGACCAGCAGTGCATGCGGAGTTATATACGCTGCCAATACAGTAAAATAATAGACGTATGCAAGTTTTGACCGACTAAGACCGTCTGCCGTGACCGGTAAGTATGAATTGGCGGTTTTTGACGGTCCAAAACTGACCGTGACCGTGCCGGATAGGTTTCAAACGGCCTGCCCGTGATCGTGACCGTATGGACTGGTCACGGCTATCTCTAGCCGTGACCGTGACCGCCAGAGGTCTATTCCGGTCAACTGGCCGTCCGTGACTTCCTCCAACCGGTCAACCGCGGCAACACTGCCAATAACAGCCTTTGAAGAGGCGCAAACTTCGACTCCGACGGCGAGCCCTTTTGCCATGTTAATAGCAATGGCGGCAAAAGAAGTCGGTGGAGTGAATTTGCTTGTAGCGCTACAAAAAGCGAGAATTGCGCCTAGAACTGGTGTGGCGCTAAGACTTAACAGATATCTGGATAGGAAAGCAGTGCTGTTGTAGAACACAACCCCTTCTATACTGTGTAATAGACACTGGAAAAGTGTTAAACCGGTTTAACACTTTGTTAAACCGGTTTAACACTGCATGGACAATCTATGATTAACCGTTTACTTTAAGCATAGATATAAGACATAGGGATTGGCAACACCAGGCTCTCAATGGTAATAGGCTCATTTCGGATGTAACCCCGTAACGGCGGAATAGCAGTAAATGAATAAAATTGAGAGTTAATGAATACAATTGAGCATGGCGTTGTTGACTGAGATTCCAGACCAAGACTTAAAGTTTGTGTTTTCAGGGCCGCCGAGAGGGGGGGGCCGGGGGGGCTGCTAACCCCGGGGCCCGTCGTTAAACATGGGGCCCGGGCCGCCTGGCTGGTTTTTGTGTGTGTGTGTGTGTGTGTGTGTGTGTGTGTGTGTGTGTGTGTGTGTGTGTGTGTGTGTGTGTGTGTGTGTGTGTGTGTGTGTGTGTGTGTGTGTGTGTGTGTGTGTGTGTGTGTGTGTGTGTGTGTGTGTGTGTGTGTGTGTGTGTGTGT
The DNA here is from genome assembly GCA_949361645.1 of Spongilla lacustris. NCBI lineage: Eukaryota > Metazoa > Porifera > Demospongiae > Spongillida > Spongillidae > Spongilla > Spongilla lacustris. Next base: position 3,056,100 of record OX442423.1, on the reverse strand, counting down.
GTGTGTGTGTGTGTGTGTGTGTGTGTGTGTGTGTGTGTGTGTGTGTGTGTGTGTGTGTGTGTGTGTGTGTGTGTGTGTGTGTGTGTGTGTGTGTGTGTGTGTGTGTGTGTGTGTGTGTGTGTGTGTGTGATTGATGTTTTGTTTTGATCATTGCGCAGGCGCAATAAAATTGTATACATGTAGTGTGATGTACGTACGTTCGCGCGATCCGTGCGGAATGGAATGTGTGTGTAATTTCGCCAAATTCATTTCAGTTCTAAAATGTACAAACATAAGTCCGGGTGGCAGAAAAGAGTTGTAAGAGAAAAAACCGCGACCCTACCAAAAGACACGACAAGATTTGATATGTTTAGGCTTCATCACAAACACCTTCACCGACATAGCTAGGAACGACGATCGCGATGATCTACATAACGATCAGTTCCAGTGCTGAGCATGAAATTGCATGGGTGTATTTATCAAAAAGGAAATCAGGGAGCAAATTTGTTGGGTAGTTGCGCTTACAAATGCATGGGACTTGAACCTACCGTTTGAAGGTTTGGGTGCACTTGGACTCTGTGATTTGCTCTGTTCGTCAGCAGCCAGCATTAGAAACATGTGACTAGTATTTGCTACGTATGTGTCGTCATTTTTTTAAAATGTGTCAGTGCAGAATTCTAGTGGCACAACTGTGCTAGCCATGTTAAGTGTGGAAGATTTGTTATGAACATGTCAAAAACGATGTCATGTATAACGTAGGTTACAAAAAAAAAAAAAAAAAAAAAAAAAGGCTTATAAAGGAAATTGATTCTTACACATCATAGCTGTACATGTATGTGTGTATGTTTTTAAAATATATAGATTGCAGCAGTCTTTGAATGTGTTCCACGTGCATGCATGGTCTATGGTGCAGAAATTCAGTTTGTCAGCCTTCAATAACAAAATCAATTGCAAATGGCACTAAAATCCATCATATAGCATCGGGATTTATGAGAAGAGGTATAGTGCGAAGATGGAGGAAATGATATAGTTTGTCATTTTAATTAGTCTTGGGTTGATTGGCTACATGTGCATGAAATTGAACGAAAGTAAGTAATTTATACATGCAACGCCAATGGAAATCTTCGTGTAATAATTTGTTTCCACTGAAACTGGTGATTATGAGAAAGGGGAAATGTTTGGTAGCATTATTGGAGGCTCACCAAGCAACAGTACCAATGGAGACACGAAGGACTGCTCATCAAGACGTTATGAACGTTACTGCATGTGCTCGGTATCTCATCAGTAGAGAAAAAATGTATTTGTACACTATAGGGTTTTTTAATACTGCAAGTGTATGTTATTAATTATGTACTCGTTACCCATCGTAATATAATTATGTACATTGCGCAAGAGCAATCCCAGAATTGTTTTTGCGCACAACTGAGCAATCCCAGGATTGCGCGGCCAGTCCATGGTTTATACCACAAACCATGGATCCAGGATTGCGCAAATCATAGATATTCTAATATCTATGCACAAATCCACTGATGCTTTGCGGGTAATATAAATAATGTTACATAACTATACCGGCACGCAGTACATGTGTTTTAAATTGTCGCCACATGCACTAACGACAAATGAATAGTTTATAACCCAATACACGAAAGCGATATATTTTCCCCCTGTATGTATCTACCGCACACATCCCAATGGGGCCCGGAAGTATGGTGTGGAATCCGTGCAAAAAATACAAATTTTTTATGAGGGTGAAATTTTTCATGACACACCTCGTTAATCGTGCAAAAATGTCTCATGACGTACCTCGCGTAGCTCATGAGGGTGAAATTTCTCATGACGTACCTCGCGTAGCTCATGAGGGTGAAATTTCTCATGACGTACCTCGCGTAGCTCATGAGGGTGAAATTTCTCATGACGTACCTCGCGTAGCTCATGAGGGTGAAATTTCTCATGACGTACCTCGCGTAGCTCATGAGGGTGAAATTTCTCATGACGTACCTCGCGTAGCTCATGAGGGTGAAATTTCTCATGACGTACCTCGCGTAGCTCATGAGGGTGAAATTTCTCATGACGTACCTCGCGTAGCTCATGAGGGTGAAATTTCTCATGACGTACCTCGCGTAGCTCATGAGGGTGAAATTTCTCATGACGTACCTCGCGTAGCTCATGAGGGTGAAATCTCTCATGACGTACCTCGCGTAGCTCATGAGGGTGAAATTTCTCATGACGTACCTCGCGTAGCTCATGAGGGTGAAATCTCTCATGACGTACCTCGCGTAGCTCATGAGGGTGAAATTTCTCATGACGTACCTCGCGTAGCTCATGAGGGTGAAATTTTTTCATGACGTACCTCGCGTAGCTCGTGAGGGCATAGATTGAAGACCTTACGGAACGGGATTGGAAACGCAATATGTAATGCCATAGAGTCGCGTGTTCCATCATCGTTTCGAATGAATCTAATTACGTTCATCTTGGAGTGGTACTGAAGGATTGGGTAAAGACGAAGACATCAGAAGGTAAAATAGACAGATCACGATTACCTAAAGTTTTGAGATGGTTTCTAACTCTTTTGGTTAGTTCACACAAAATATATCTTTAGCTTTAGAATGCGTTTGATCGCAATAACTAGTCGATCAAGCGTTGCCAAAGCGAAGGGAAATTTTGCGGACAATTGCCGTGGCAACATGCAGCGTGTTCAAGCTAGCGACCAAGCATACCTCGTGAGAACGCTCAATGAGCGAAGCGTGGCGTAGTGCTAGTATCGGTTTAAAGATATATATAGCGTCAAACACAAAAATATACCTAAAAAACCTTTCGCACCAGGCAAGTTGTTGTACCATGATGGTTGATGAACTTGGCTTCAAAGTCGGTTTTCCAAAAAGTACGAAGGTCAATAGGTGCATGCGTAGGTTTTTTTTGAAGTTTTCTGTACTAATAGAAGCGTACTTACAGCCCTGTATATGTGATGAAAATTTAGGACATGTTTCGATTGTCAAGGAAACGTAAGTTTGAGTTCAAATGGCGCCAATGCAGTGAACTTACTGTCTTACTGTGATTGACATTTGGAAGAATACTAGGAGGGCCCGGCCCATCTGCAGCTGAGCAGCAACAGAAGTAACTGTTGTGCGGACACTTAGTATGACGTCATACTAACGCGAAACGTTGATAGTACCACTGCAATATATTGCGTTTCCAATCCCGCGTAATCATGAACGCAGTACCAGTTCTTTCCTGAACAGGTACGCGGATCGAAGCGTTAACGATTATGAAGATACGCTCGTTTAAACACGAGACATTTTTTTTCGCTGGGGGTAGAGGGAGGGAGCTTATTCGTGGTACATTACGGTAATATAGTTGCACGTCTGTGGACTTAATATAATATCAAAATACGGACGCGTTCGATTGACAAGTTATGGTTATGCACAGTACAGTCACTGCGAAACATAGCGCAGAACTTCTAAATAAATGTCAATTCCAAAATTATGACTCCTAGCCATTGGGTCTATCATTAAACACAGGTCTTCAAATTCATCTTCAGTAATGCTTGCTGAAATCATAGGTACACTGACATCTCCATCCTCATCCACCTCTGGCAGAGGACCTTCGTAATCTATGCCATATAACTGAAAGACAACATTTATGCACCATTAACAAATAAATGGTAGGTTTCAGAATACAATACATATAAAATGTACATAGTCAAAATTGTAAAATATTCTCACTAAATATAAATGAAGAGTAAATGTAGTGTATCAAGAAATGTCCATACATATTGCTAGACAGCTAGTACCAGGCCACAACACCCTGCATCGTAAATACAAGACCTATTCCTTGCAGGCACATAATAGCACTGCACAGTATGTAAGCTAGCCCAGAGTATTATTACATGTTGCACATCTCTGAGAGTTGGTCTAAATACTAACCTTATATGGTTACTTCTACCCCATTGTACCAGAGATGGAAAGTTAAAGGAAGCAACCATGTTGATTAATGGTAGGCTGAATACTTTGACATCAACGAGAAAAGTCTGATTAATCATAATCTTAATTATTATTTCATTAACCTGATAATGTCATGACTGAATTTAACTGTCTGCTTTGCAATGCAGTGGTTGGTCTTACTCTGTGTGCAGGGTCAACTACTAAGAACGCAAAAATTACAAGTGGATATATTTCGTGAGTAAAATTACTAACAAACAATGCAGTTCGGCAAATGTTTGATTACCTTTAAATACATAAAATCAAATACATGTAGCTTCCAATTGATTACTTGAAAAAAAACTGCATGTCATTTCATTGTTTGTGTTGTTATGTTCAACTTAGTGGTAATGCTTTCTTACCATCCAATTAGCATACATGTACATACGGTGAGGTGGTTACTGCTTAATTTCATTGGGGTGCTAAGAAATTGAAGCGGATGTATTAAGTATATACAGTACTGTGCACTAAAATTTAGTTTTATCAGAATATGCAATTCCTACCATAACAGGACAAATAGCTCTTCATTGCATGTTTTTGTACATTTCATTTTACATTAACACACTATGAGTGAGTTTAGTACACTGCACCAACCGCAATGCAACTTCTTCAACAGCTATAACTACATGTACAGCATTACCTCATCAACATTGGAGATATCTTCATTTGCCTGTAACATCCCTTCCATCCACAGCTGCAGAGGACTTAAGTTGTCTGCTGTGCGAATAGAGTGATTTATCCACGCTCCTTTCCACTGTTCAAGATGGTTATTGATGCGTGGAATATAAACAAAATGTAGGCAGAAGAGGTGAGTCTCATCATCTGGATCCATCACACCAATTGCCTCCATGTACAAGAAAAGGTCATGGTAGAATTTTAATACACCAACATAAACATCTCTCCACAACCGTTCTATACGTTGGTTGTGAACACTTTTGCCAACTAGCATTGACCCCCTATTTGGACCTCGCTGAGGATGGGTCAACATGAACCAAGCAACAGCAGTGTTCTCTCTGCCCTGGTCTGATCGAACACGTTGTGGTAACCCATATTGTTCTACAGCACTAATGAACAGGTTCAGCACTGTCTGTGACTCATTGTTAGAACTGCAACTGAGAAAAACAGGTATTCGGCTATATCCATCAATGCCACCATGAATAACCATTCGCCATCTACAGGTATTGAAAACATATTGATGTTAGTTGTGTGGATATATATTTTAACCATAGTGTTGTATATGTTGAATTATAATAATAACAATAAATAATAATAGTAACACACTAAGGGACAGGGACCCTTGTATAATATACACGTACCATAATTATTTTAAAATGTATGGTAATAAAATAAACAACTTCACCAAACTCAATGCTATGAAGGAAAGTTAAAATATTACGGATGCACCCTTACATATATACAAAACAATATTTTCATGTGTTAACAATTACATTGATCTCACTTCTATAGACTCTTCATGTTTCTTAATTTCATTTTCAAAAAGAAACTAACTTAAAGACTAAACTTTACGTTGGATATCTTTGTGTAAAATGACCTACATGTAGATATTGAATTCTCAAAATTTTATTTACAACGCAGGGCATTCTAAATCAGAATGATCAGGGACCCTTGTATAGTATACATGTACTTTTCTTCTTTAATCACTGCAGAGCTCAAAGCACCTTCAGAAATGCTGAAAGTGGGAATAATTAAATTATTACTAAAAAACTTCATGTACATCATGCACCATACACTATTTACTATTTCGGAATATTTTTTCAGAGCTCAGAGATCTGAAAATACTCATTGAATCGGCAGATAGTCACGTATCACAAAACTAAAAAGCACAAATTTGTGGACCACATTACAGTGGTCACATATTAGAATTATTCATGCCTGTAGGTTATAATACTCTATCAGATGACAGTATGTATATGTTTAAACATTTTAAGTAATTACTCTCACAATAATACCTTATTAATTTATGGTTACCATCAATGTGCCACAAAGCAAGTGGGGAACGAACAGAATAAATACGCCGAACAATTGTTTCATTCCACCTAACAGCTAAGCTGGCAGGTGAAATGCGGTGAAGGCTATCCCTGATTCTCAGTTGCTGCACATGAATGTTAAGATGTCGCAAGTGGCCTGCCATCATACGGTATCCAGAGTTTGGGAATTGTTGAAATACATTCCTTACAACTTCATCAAGCTGTGCATCTGATAATGTGCAATATAAATCTGAAACATACAACCCAGCATCTTTCATCCTATGTCTGATTGTGCGCACTGAAACACCAAAGAGCCTTGCAATATGTGGAACCTTAAAATGCAACTGCAACATATCTGCAAGCTGAGTGGTATTTATGAAATATTTTGGTCTCCCTCTATTTCCAGTTCTCATCACGGCAGCTTGCATGTTAGCATTTTCAGCATCGTTATCAGCAGCAGCTAACATAACTAGCCCTTCAGCAACTAAATCAGCAATAGTATGTGCACCAGCAGCAATCAGGCATCTAGAATTGGATGGATACATCATTAACCAAAATGGACACTTTTTAAGAAGATTCATTCACACATGCTCCCTGCCACTCCATCAATCAATCATTATTTGAGTCATGATAGTGCTTAAGATTATAAAACACTAAGCAAAACCTTGAAATATGTTTGTGTCCACAATATAGCTTGCCAGGAGCTAGAGCAAGACATTAAAAGATTATATTTTAAAAAAGCATTATAATACATTTGTATATAAGCAATTTCCCAGGATTGTGGAACACCTTGTACATATATATTTGAATCACTATAACATCCAAATAGTAAATGATATAGACTTTATATGTTAACGAAACTTGAGGTCTTAAACCAAAGTTATTAAGTCTGCCCAATACTAGATGTGAAAAACAAAGTTGTAAACACTGGTTAAATAATGAAGAAGTTGTGTGACATAATTTACATTCCTATAGGTAAGGCAGTGGTTGAGTAAAATCATTGCTAACAATGTGAATACAAGCGTGTATGTTTGTTTTTTAAAGGTATTGTTTAAGTTGTCAAGCGAATTATTCAAATCAGTCATATTGATATATATGTACCTGTAGCCACTAAAAATATAGTACTGCAATATTTTATACACAATATTTTATACATACGTATCAGTTGGGTTTGCCCAGAAAACTCTTGGCATGTCGTCCAGCAAAGCTTATAAACGTTTACCTTAAGGTCTTACGTGGCTACCTAGTGACAGCTGCATGTGATCATTTGATTATGCGATGGCGAATGCTGCCATTAGCAATTTGAAAGCAAATAAATATGTCATGCAATACGTCTGCACTCAGTAATATAGCATTTTATTAAATACCAATGCCCCTGAGTGAAGTTACATGTACATGTTATGTACATGTAATATATATTTATATAATTATATGGGATCGTTCACGAGAAAAGGGACCTAGCGCATATTATAAAAAAATGTTATAAAAATGGCATTACGTTTGAATTGCTATAGCTTTCGAACGGTTAAAGCTATCAACTTCCTATTTTCGGCACTTCATACTACACCATTTATCTATGGTAAACTACATTTTGGGGTCTTGAACATGCTCCGTGCCAGTATAGCTACATCCGATACCCCAAGGGGTTCGAACTCGCCCTAACTTACGGCAGGAATACTCAAATCGCTCCAAATTCGGTTCGTACATAAAGAGGTCCCTTAGCTATTGGATTGTTCTGTTCGTTCATTTTTATGTCATCCGTAACGGAGATACAGTTTAACAAACTAAGTGCACTTTTTCCCGCTCTATTCGCGCCAATGATATAACCACCGCCTCCCCATACATTCAGCGGGACGCGATTTGCTCAAATTATTGGCGGGAATCGAGCGCGAAAACGTGCACGTAGTTTGTAAACTGTATCTTCGTAACAGATGGCATAAAAATTAACGAACAGAACAATCCAATAGTTAAGGGACCTCTTTATCTACAAACCGAATTTGGAGCGATTTGAGTATTCCTACCGGAAGTTAGGGCGAGTTTGAACTCCTTGGGGTATCGGATGTAGCTATACTTGCATGGAGCATGTTAAAGACCCCAAAATGTACTATGCCATAGATCAATAGTGTAGTATGAAGTGCTGAAAATAGAAAGTTGATAGCTTTAACCGTTCGAAAGTTATAGCAATTCAAACGTAATGCCATTTTTATAACATTTTTTTATAATATGCGCTAGGTCCCTTTTCTCATGAACGATCCCATATATATATGGGACAGTTTCTGCGAAAATGTCACCCTTTTATAACATTATAATGTTATAAAAATGCTTCTTGTTTGAATCGCTATATCTTCCAAATGCTAAACGCTATCGACTTCCTATTTTCAAAAGTTCACATAACACCATTCCTCTATGACAAATTATATTTTGGAGTTTTGCACTTGCTCCATGCCAGTATTGCAGCGTTCGATACCCGACCGGGTTCAAACCCGCCATAACTTTAGGTAGGAGTAATCAAATCGCTTCAAATTCGGTTTGTAGGTACAGAGGTCCTATACCTATCGATTTGTTCTGTTCGTTAATTTTTATGCCATTCGTTACGGAGATACAGTTGAACAAAGTACGTCCACTTTTTCCCGCTTGATTCGCGCCAATGATTTTGGCAAATCGCACCCCGCTCAATGTATGGGGAGGCGGGGATTTTAAGGGTCTTCACGAAAGAATGCAGCGCTTTTGAATGAACATAATTTTTAAATAGGATTATCAATCTAAATCAATTTATGAATACACAATAACCATGGTTAGGCAAATACCAAACACATTATTAAAATTCAATTATCTTTTACAGTTCAAAAGATAAAATCAAATACCTTGCAATTAATTAATTTGACACAGAAATGTACGACAACGTTTAAAAACATTACAAGATTTATAATCTAAAGAATAGCCGTGAATTTTTTTTGAAAAAGTATGAAATTTAATTGGCGTTTTACTAGTTAATATTCAAAGCAACAAATCAAACTTGAAAATGCTAAAGGGCCACTACAATTGTAATTAACTTTGAGTTATAGTAACTTACCATTACATGATCTAATACAGAGTCAAATTGTGTTTTTTACTTCATTTAATCATGGAGTAATTAGTGATCGTTATTAAAATTAGTTACCCCATAACAGCTTAAACTTTAAAGCAAATTACGGTTTTAAATGTTAATAACACTCACTATTGAACTCAGTAACTTGAAATCAGTGCTGTTCCACTGCATACTCAGATCTTGTGTTACTTATTAGTTGTTATTAAAATCAATTATCTCTAACCGTAATCTTGAATAATGTTGATAGTAGAGGGCGTTGTTTATGACGGCTTTGATACAATTACTTAACCGCTTAGAATAATTTAAATCTAATTGGATTGTTAGTATTTGTCTAACTTCTGCAAAATAGGATAAAGAAATCAAGCAGTTAATTAATTTCAATCCTAAGTTATAGTGATGTAAACGTTTTGCGTTCTTTCGTCAAGACCCTGTATATGGGACAGTTTCCGAGAAAATGGCCCTTCGTTTATAATTATAAAATCTTATAAAATTGCTATCTATTTGAATCGTAATAACTTCCAAACGGTTAAGGCTATCAACTTCCTATTGTCACACCATTTCTCTATGGTAAAAAACATTTTGGGGTCTTGCACTTGCTCCGTGCCAGTATTGCAACATCCGATACCCCACCGGGTTCAAACCCAACATCACTTTCTGTAGGAGTAATGAAATTGCTTCAAATTCGGTTTGTAGGTAGAGAGGTCCTATACTATAGATTTGTTCTGTTCGCTGATTTTTATACCATCCATTACAGAGATACAGTTAAACAAACTACGTGCACATTTTCGCGCTCGATTCGCGCCAATGATTTGGGCAAATTGCGTTCCACTCAATGTATGGGGAGGCGGGAATAATAACATTGGCGCGAATCAAGAGGGAAAACGTGCACGTAGTTTGTTCAACTGTATCTCCGTAACGGACGGCATAAAAATTAACGAACAGAATGAATAGATAGGTATAGGACCTCTCCACCTACAAACCGAATTTGAAGTGATTTCAGTACTCCTACAGAAAGTTATGTTGGGTTCGAACCAGGTGGGGTATCGCACGTTGCAATACTGGCACGGAGCAAGTGCAAGACCCCAAAATGTATTTGACCGTAGAGAAATGGTGTGTTATGAAGTGTTGAAAATAGGAAGTCGATAGCCTTAACCATTCGGAAGTTATTACAATTCAAATGCAAAGCGGTTTTATAAGATTTTATAATTTTAAACGAAGGGCCATTTTCTCGGAAACTGTCCCATATATATATATAATTATATATATATATATGGGACAGTTCACGCGACAATTGCACTTCGCATTTATATATTTAATGTTAGAAAATTGCCTTGCGTTTGAATCACTATAACTTCCAAACGGTTAAAGCTATCAACATCCTATTTTCAACACTTCATACCACGCCATTTTTGTGTGATAAAATACATTTTGGGGTCTTGCACTTGCTCCGTGCCAGTATTACAACGTTCGATACCTCGCTTGGTTCAAACCCACTGTAACTTTCGATAGGAGTAGTGAAATCGCTTCAAATTCGGTTTGTAGGTAGGGAGGTCCTATACCTATCGATTTGTTCTGTTTCTTAATTTTTATGCCATCCATTACAGAGATACAGTTGATCAAACTACGTGCACATTTTCGTGCTCGATTCGCGCCAATGATTTGGGCAAATTGCGTTCCGCTCAATGTATGGGGAGGCGGGGATTATAACACTGGCGCGAATCAAGCGGGAAAACGTGCATGAAGTTTGTTCAACTGTATCTCCGTAACAGATGGCATAAAAATTAACAAACAGAATAAATCGATAGGTATAGGACCTTTCTATCTACAAACCGAATTTGAAGCGATTTCATTACTCCTACAGAAAGTTACAGTGGGTTTGAACCAAGCGGTGTATCGAACATTGTAATACTGGCACGGAGCAAGTGCAAGACCCCAAAATGTATTTTACCACACAGAAATGGTGTGGTATGAAGTGTAGGATGTTGATAGCTTTAACCGTTTGGAAGTTATAGTGATTCAGACGCAAGGCAATTTTATAACATTTTATATATAAATGCGAAGCGCAATTTTCGCGTGAACTGTCCCATATATATATATATATATATGGGACAGTGTTGTCCCATATATATATATATATATATGGGACAGTGTCCAGCAAAATCGGGCTTGTGGGATTATAATTTTATCATTATAAAAATTGCACGTTGTATTAAACAACAAATCTTCCACGTTTTCTTTTCAAATTTCGTACACTTGTTCCCACACCATTTCTGTGTGAAAATCGATTTTTGTGATCTACACATTTTCCGTGCCGTGGATACAACAATCGTTAACCCCACGGGTTAGAATTCCTCATTTCACCATGTACGAGTGTTGAAAACGCGTCAAATTTGGGTTGCACATAGAGGAGTCCTGTAGCTATTGATTTGTTCTGTTCGTTAATTTCTATATCATCCATTACGGAGATACAGTTGAACAAACTACCGGGCACGTTTCCCCGCTTGATTTGCGCCAATATTTTGGCAAATCGCGTCCCGCTCATCATTGGCGCGAATCAAGCGGGAAAATGTGCCTGTAGTTTGCTCAACTGTATCCCCGTAACGGATGATTCAGAAACTAACGAACAGAACAAATCAATAGCTACAGGACTCCTCTATGCACACTCTGAATTTGACACATTTTCAACATTCATACGTGGAGAAATGGGGATTTCTAACCCGCGGGGTTAACGATTGTTGTATCCACGGCACGGAAAAGGTGTAGATCACAAAAATCGATTTTCACATAGAGAAATGGTGTGGGAACAAGTGTAGGAAATTTGAAATGAAAACGTAGTACCGTCGCGAAGATGTGTTGTTTAGTACAACGTGCCACTTTTATAGTGATAAAATTATAACCCCACAAGCCTGATTTTGCTGGACACTGTCCCATATATACATGTATATTACAACATGTACAATGTACCTGTAAAGCAGTTCACACTGCAGGATGATTGCATCATGGGTATGAGAAGGTTGGCTCTGTAAAAGCAGTTGTTGTATCACTCGGCACGTTCTTAGAGTAATAGTACGCAATGCAGATTCTGGTGTTGACATCTAGAGTACAAGATAACAACAAGTACACATGTACATGTGTAAATACTATATATGAAAGTCATTAAAGATAACTGTACCATAAATGAATGTTTTGGCTTACTAACATTGAGCATGCACTTGAGGATACAGAAAATACATGTAAATTAAAAATATTGCTTTAATTGAAGTGCTATGGATAAAAATGTACATTTTCTAACTCCAATAGTACTTGATATTCCATATGTATAAATATTTAACACACATGGAGTACCCAAATATGTGGAAATGACACATCAATTATGTATTCATAGTTGCTTTGCCATATATGCGCATACATGTACATGTACAGTGTAAATGTGGGCTATACTCCTTAAAAATATGTAACATACACGAGGGGTGGACCAAAAAGTTTAAAACACCCATCCTCAGATTTCACAAAAGGATACCCACTACCCTACGCCCTCACATGTAC
>OX442423.1:3028522-3036022 GCA_949361645.1 Spongilla lacustris | reverse complement strand
GAACGTCCAAACTCTGTGTTGCGTACGCCTCATCGCAACGATTGCGATACTCCGGCCGATCCATGCTCAAGCCAGAGGTCATTGTCTGGGTGGAGAATGAGTCCTTCGCAGGCTGGAGTTTCCTGTGGCTTAGGAGGTTCGGGTAGTGTTGGCGCTGCACCGGAATATAACAGGCTTTTTGGAAGTTCCAGAATGAACTCTACTCCGGAGTATAGCCGCCTCTTTGGTTTTCAAAGCAAGCGCAAAGATTGCAGAAAGAAGGAGCCAAAAACGAAATGCAAAGGACGGTCGACGCCAGCATGGGTTCATGACTGCATTTGTCTGGCTTTACGAGATCAAGACTGGTTACCCACGCCTCACGACAAGATGGAATTGGCCTCATGGGGCCTTGGTCTTAAGCGACTTTCTTTTTTGCGTGAGGCATCATCAGCTGAGATCGATACAGTCGTGCATGATTCGTTTCCTAAGCTTGGTGGACGTGGATACGAGTTTTTACGGAGCGGCCCCAAAGGCAAAGGTTTAGTAGTCATCGCCACTCCACCAGGAGGAATGACCATACCGTACATCATGGACATAGTACAGCAATCGAAGTTGTATATAAGACCAAAGGACCAGAATCTAGTGGTACGTATATATTATAATTATAAACATAGTATTTTTTCTGGTCTATGCATGGATGCGTGCATGCTACATGTTATAGCTGAAAGCTGTATTATCATTTATATTTTTTATGATCGCGGTTTTTGAAATACAGGAACAACTCCAGACCGACCCAGCAGACGGGTCGAAAAACTGCAGCGAAAGCGATGATTCTCTGTCAGACAAGTCCCGGGCAATTTGCAGCAAAGGTAAAAAGAAAGCGGTAGAAGTGTCCAGTTCCGCATCAGATATGGAGCAGAGCAGGTATCTAATATAGCTTCGGTTTGTCCTATATAAATCATATTGTAACTTCATGCATGCAGTCCATTTGTAACTGTATTGGATGAATCAGAAGAGGAATTTGAAAAACAGATGAAAGCAGCAATAAGTGCAAGTCTGCTGGAAAACAATTCCAACGCAGTTGTCGACCCTGTTGAAACTACGTAAGCCGATCTTAATTACTGATTCGTGTATTTTTACGTATGAAATTTTCGTTTACATGCAATAGGGAATCAATCCCATTTAAGGAGGCCCTCAAGAAACTACGTGAAACAACCATGAAGCCTAACGAGTATCAGCGGATCACAATACGTAGATCCCACGTTTTAGATGACAGCATTCGCCTATTCCAAAAAGGAGTATACAGCAACAGAGCTTTCAAGTTAACTTTTATAGGAGAGCCTGCTGTAGACCTTGGGGGTCCACTAAGAGAGTACTTCACCGTTCTGATGCGAGCCATTGCGAAGAGCAGTTCATTATTCGAGGGGCTTTCAGGTCAGCGTATGATACGGTCCAATGTGTCTGCATTACTAGAGAAAACCTACTTCCACGTTGGACGGATGATGGGAGCGTCTCTGCTACAGGGTGGACCTCCACCTACGTTTATGGCGAATTCCATCATTGAGTATGTGTTGTACGGAATTGAGGGTGTGCAGCTGAGGATTGGTAATATTGCAGACGTTTCACTACAGAAGGTGCTAAAGGAGGTAAGACAACATGTACGGTTTTAATGCATTAATTCATATATATATTTTTAAGCTTGAAGGTGCATCCAGTGTTGCAGAGTTCCGGGTTCTGCTAGATGATCCAGTTCTATCGCACCGTATCCAGCTTGGGATCGATAAGCCATCAACCTACTATCATCTAACTGATAAGCCAAGTATTCTTAGAATATTGTTCATACATCACACCTTTTTGTCATGCAAGGGTCAAATAGATCAACTGATGGAAGGACTAAATGAGCACGGTGTACTATCGTTGATGAAGAAATACCCTGAGTGTGCATGTGTGATGCTATCAAACTCTACAGAAACGTTAACTGCTGCAGCTATGATTGATTTGTTCCATGTTGAGTACTCCTCCTGTGGGTCAAACAATCGCCAAAAGGAAGAGGCCAGTATCCTAATGTTCTATGAGTATCTCCAGAATATAGAGGGTAAGACAACTATTTCTATGTGAATTGTACTTATTTATCTCAATTTATGTAGATGGTAAAGTCTTTCTCAGCATTGAACCTAGAAAGGTGCAAATGGCCTTGGAGAATGTGTTACAGTTCACTACTGGATCCAGCTGCATTCCTCCTTTGGGGTTTGATTCTTCTCCCATCATTAACTTCTGCCATGATCCAGCAGTGACTCTTCCTACGTCCAACACCTGCTCAATGTCCATAACTTTGCCTACTGCAATCATTGATGTGGACACCTTCTCCTCGAGGATGACCTTTGGGATTGGCAGCAGTGTAGGCTTTGGACATGTTTGACCCTTTTCCTCGAACAACCTGTCAGTTGCCACCTCAGTGTTCAAGTTCACTCTTTGCCCTTGTTTACTAGTAACATGACACTTTGCCTGACACCATATTTTGCTTCTCAACACTTATCCATTGGTTTTGCATATCAGTGTTTCTGTTGTTCCTGTAATTGTTTTGATGTGTTTCTTGTATTAACGATGTCCAAGTATATGGAATGTAAATGGAATGAAGCGTGTATTTTAATCTGTGGTCGCCCAATTTTCAAAGTCTTGCAAACAGTTTTTAGGGCAAGGGATCCGACCTGAAAACGGCCGAAATTATTGTTCTTATGATGTCAACACTGCAAATAAGTTGGCTGGTATGGTAAACCAAATTTTGGTTTACCGTTTCCACTACACAGTGTAAACAAACGAGGGTTTTGGGTAAACGGTAAGACCGTATTCGTGGTCTTTTACATAAACCACAGCTTTAAGTTTTTCGAGCAAACCATAATTCTTGGTTTGAAGAATAAACCAAATGAGGTTAGGATAAAAAAAAATCGTAAGTAGGATTCGAACTCCATATCCCCTACTCTTGACACTATCCACTTTACTAACAACCTAACTTACAACTCTTGGATGTTGTGCTTGCCTTTGAGGATCATATAGATGTCATGAAACTAAACCAATACGCCAGTGCCCGCTAGCTTGTTTAAATAGATTAAAAAATACAATACGGCTATTCCATTAGAAGTATAGCCACTATGAGGGGGAGGGGGGGAGGGGGGGGGGGGAATTGATGTGGGGTGAAGACTGCATGATATACATGTAGGACATAGGGAAGAGAGTTTGCATGCAAGGAACCATATTTCCCTCAACGTGAACTCACATATATATATAATTATATATATAATTATAATTATATATATAATTATATATATATATATAATTATATATATATATAATTCTATAAATAATAATTGCAAAGGTGATTTGCTTATACAATTGTTAGCTCTGAAAAGAGCTCGTCTTTATTCATCCATGTAATCTGTCTGGTTTCATTGTGTACATGCATACATATAATTCTACACAGCCCTCTGCGGCTTTACGAAACAATCAATTAATTATTGGATGATACAAAATCCATAGCAGCTTTTTTTGAGATATGCATGTAGCGGGATATAGTTTTTAAAATAACATGTTATTAAACACCATTCAGATGTAACCATGCTTTTTTTTCACCACACATAATGGTTATTTCGTAACATCATACAATGTCTATGAACTGGATTCGACGATTCCTATACAATCTGCTCACCGGTTCTTGGATGGATCTGTGGGAATACAATCCCGACGAACTTGCATGTGTCACTGAGATTAACGCTTTTGTGAAGATAGCACAGACAACACTGACATCGATCCGCACCAGAAAGGGTGCGCAAATAAAGCTTGAAGTGATTATTGCTACTAGCCGTTCTCAAGGAAACACTCCACACATTGAACGGCATCATGCACAAAGACCAAATGAAGTCTCAGTAGTTAATTTCTGCCACTGAAATAAATGACAAGATAACAGCCTAGAAATTGCAGCTCGAGCAGTATTCACATCGCAATGTAATTATGTACTTGTTTCCGCGTGGTGTTTTAGTCAGTGGCCCAATCAAATCCATTCCTACTTGGGACCATATCTGAGCCTTCACAGGATTAGGATGGAGTTCTGCTGCTGATATTTTCAACTTCTTATTCATCCTTTGACAATGCATTGACCTATAGGGGGAGGCACAATCATATAGAAAAATGTTTATACTTACATGTTGTTTCACATTGTATGATACAATAGTATTTCGAAGCTATTGTATCATACGTTCTATTCACCCCAAAATGGCCATGCATCCTTGTGGGTACTGAATCGATACCGGCAATTCTCGGCCGTTGCTCCGCGGTATCTTCCACTACTAGTATCAACGCCATACATTTACTGGCAATTGCAACGCGATCACTTTTGTCTACTGTCGATCGCCGCACACGTGCAATAAAAATGAGATTGTATTTCAAACACAATACATGTATATGTATACGTTCTCACCTCCACCACAATAATAAAGGTCGGAACCTTTTTGTCCCTCCTCCGCCGCAGAATACACATGTATATAGTTCCCCCCCCCCCCCCTTAATTGAGCTGCATAGATGGTATCATAGATATTTAATATCTATGCTGCTAGCGCTATGAGCGTATGAGCAAAGTGGATTATCCAAAAAGGGTGCATGTTTGGCTGGGGTTTATGGGAAGTTTAACCTAAAATCCTGTCAAGGAGTTACTTCTCACAATTAAATCTTTGTGTGGCAGATGAAAGCTAGCCCTGTGACTAAATGCAAGAACAGTGAACTGAAGTCTGCACCCTTGGGAATGGTAGGTATGGGCCGGTGCAAACTACTGGCCCTTTATAATGCTGTTTTTCATGTAGTTAGAATCAAGTCCACTTCATGCTGTGTTTACAAAATATTGACATTATAATGGTTCAAAAGTATACTAGCTGTTCCAGAGTTCCTTAGTGCAAATGGAACCAATTCTAGTATATATTATCTCTGATCCAATAGTTCGGTGAAGATATTGATTCAGACATTTAGGAAAAGGATACATCAGATGGAATGCTTTTACCGAGAACCTGCACAAAGCAGCTTTAGACCGTCCCATTTGAGATGCAATGCTACCAGGTCCAGTACCTATAACATGGGGACATTTACTCTTCCCTAATAGCTTATTCAAGATGTATGGTGTTCCAAACTTTCTTAAGGATTATTTGTGGCTTTTAAGTGTATATGCAGTGATATTGGAACAATCATATATGCATGGATCATCATTGAAGACTTTCCAATTTGTACAGTTGAGTCTGACAACATCTCATGCCAGATCCTCCTACTGACATACAACAGATCAGTTGAGACATGGTTCAAGAAGGTTTGGGTTTAATAGGTTTCAAGACTCAACTGTTCAACCTCCAAAACCTGTGCTATTGTGTTGATCTTGCAAACCACTGGCTATTTATACATGCTTGAGGAGGAATTTTGTATGTGAATGCATGTGTGTTTTTTGCTGCATGTGTGTGGGTTCACTGTGTTGTAATCAGAGCTTACTGAATTGTTGCTTGTTAGAATCTAAATAGAATGACCACATTTCTCTCTAGCATGCATTATTTATAAATTCTGGTTTTAGTGATCCTCGGTGATATATGAAGCAACATACAGTTCTGCAGTGTAGGCTTCATGCTGGGTATTAAATACAAATGCTCGACCTCAATCGTATCAGAGACTGTAATGAAGTTAAACTAACCGCAAAATGAGTAACCCTTGAATAACAGTGGTGGACATATGATTATGAGGGGATGGTGTACAGGTACTCTTTGCCTGTTCTTTAGTAGTGTTTGATAGTTTGATGCCCAAGGATGGCCTACCAGACAGACATGAAAAGATATAGTATGTGCTCTTTTGCAATTCATCAACAAACCCTACAAGTGGTGTTTGTCCAGTACAGTACTAGAGCCAAGAAGGAACTAGTGACTTAAATTGTGCTGCTAGCTTTAACCTTTGCAACCTCATACAAGTGGAATGTGTCCTGCGACGAATGCATGCTTGCATGATTAAAACTCAACTCAATGTATGTGTATATAAGCATCTCTTACCAATGCTTATAGTTTTAATTAATGTGTCAGTGGCAGCTAGGATGTCTGCATGAATTCCCCAGAATGAAGAGAAAACCAAGAACCAAAAATTCGGCAATGATTCGTGCATACATGCAGCCTAAAGTTGGTGAAATAATGGCTGAATGTGATCGTTTTCATGAATGGTTCCATAAACAGTGCATTTGCCACACAATCAAACAGTTGTAGCGACAGCTGCTGTCATTCAAACGTTAATTATGATGACTTAAAATTTGCTATTTGACATCATTTAAAATACACGACTTTCATTTATGTAGGAAGCAGAGAGATAAATCCATTAAGAGTTGTTGTTATGGATCGGTATTGCAGATTATTAAAAAACAATAACTACTTACGTATACGTACATGCATATACATGTATAAGCAGTACCGGTATGTATTATATAAGAGGTCCAGCGGATCACGTGATGTCATGTTTTATTAATTTGGTTGGCAAGTGTGTACATATGCTAATGGACGGCGTACTAAAATCTGGTTGCCAAAGTCGTTACAAGCAGAAATTGGAACCTGTTGGTATGCCGTTAAGTTGTGTCCCATACTTGGAATCTAACAGCCATCGCGATATGTCGTTGTGGCCACGGAAAGAGTTAGCCTGGTACCCAAACAAATGAACTAGGAAAGAGTATGGGCATATTTTTCATTAAAGAACTGGCACGTATATACCCAGAAGCAGCTGCTTTCATGGCAGCAGCTCGACGCCTACAATTTCTTCGAGTCTCCTGTTTACGTAATGGCATTCGGACTGCGTGGTATAGGGCTCCTGGGTCAAAGCCCTAGCCAGCGCTCACCTGATGTTGCACGATGACGTGAAGCTTGGACGGTAGCTAAGCCAGACGGTTCTATTTTTTCTGGTCACTGCACATGCATGGCTGGGTAAGTGTTTAATCTTTCTTGCTTCCTAAACGAGAACACAGTCGGGACGAAGTCTACATGTACATCATTGCTGGGTCTGGGGACCCGACTGATGTTTACTAAATTTAGTAGAGACTAACAGGTTTTCCTGAGCGTAAATGGACACAGTGAAACTGGGAATGACACATACATTCCAGATACATGGCATGGTCACCACAGATCCGCGAGTGTACTATGGGCATCCAGTACTTGGGCGTAGCCCGACGGTCTGGCTACGGCCAACCAGTTCTACTTTATCCATTTCAGTCTTCAGGGATTATCCTTAGATAAAATCCAAGGCTAGAATGTTCACCATTGTGACTTTTACAACCAATCGCACAGCAACTACCAACCATTTCTTAATAAATTTGCCAACCAAATTTAATATTCATTGATTTTGGTCACGTGCTTGAGCGCCCATTGGACCTATGTAATCAGAAATATACGAGGGCACATTGCATGGACATTTGTCGGAGATATGGCCCCACGCTTTTTTTTTTTGGGGGGGGGGGGGGGGGGGGGGGGG